>VNKC01004889.1:0-19710 GCA_008042775.1 Drosophila pectinifera
ATTTATATATAAATTAATAATTCTATTACTTATAGTTTAACCATATTTTTATACCCTAAGAATAATTATTTTGGTCTGTATAGTAAATAAGTTACCTCAACAAAAGATTCCCCAGAATACATACTATTTATTATATCTTTTAATTTAATTACATATAAATTAATAGTTGTATAATTTTTAGTTTAACCAATCCTGACATCGATGCTCTTAAGAAAATAAAAGAGTGCCAATTTCTCCTTTATATAGTGAACTAAAATATAAGTTAATAAATTCATTATAATGGGGATATCCTTATATAAAAACAAAGCTTAGATTACAGAGTAAGTGCTGAGGGAAATAATTCAATAAAAATACTAAAAATAAATATATTTACTATACATTTTTTCCAATATCCAGTATCCACTTTAAGGAGGTTCCCCTGTATTCAATGCCTCCCTCTCTCCGCTCTCTTTGTGCCGAGCTGCTGATTTTCCGTTAATTTCCGCAGCGCGGCAATCGTTGACTTTTCAACGGGAGCATCAGACTCACGGGAGAGCCATTAGCAGACGCAGGGGGGGTGGCCGAGTGGGTGGCTTATGTAACGGCTCACATGCTAATTCGCACACCCCCGCACGCCGCCCCTGCCCCCGTCCCCGCACAGCCACACAGACACACATGCTCAGTGGGGAGTTCGAGAGGTTAGCCCCATTGTTATCCCTCTGTCGAAGTCGTTGATTTTTCGCATTTCAGCCTCGGCTTTCCCGCTTTCCCGCTTTCCCGCTTTTCCGCCCGCGTGAGTGAGTAATTTTTGTTTACACTTTTGTAAATAAAGATTTATGTCGCACGGGGCGCCGACTGAGCGCGGCACGTGGCACCTTGTCGATAATAAACCGAGAGCAGTTTATTTACGCAAATTGATTAGTTCGATTATGCTCGACAAGGGGGCGCAGATGGAGCCGGCTTACAGGCCTAGCCCCAGCAGAAGGACATTAAAAAACGCTGCCAGGAGAGGCGATAACAGCGAGTTAACTCGGGAGGCGGGGCTCAGTGATAAGGCCAAGAAACTGGGTCGAATTTATAAAGCCGTTAAAGCACCAGGGCCTTTAAGGAAATTTTTATTAACACTGACAGCCTGGGAACGAGACAGTTCCTTTAATAATAATGACACTTATATGCATATTTTGCAGATATAAATTATTCTTAAGTACCAAAGATAACGAAACGAGATGGAAATGGCGCTATATGAAGGGTTTTATAATGCAAAGGGGTTCATAAATTGAGAAAGGGATTCTTATATCATTATTCTTTAAAATTACTATAGCTTGTCCCCTTCATTAGTCAAACTAGAATTCCATTCAGTGCGAATACTGGATGCCATTTCGGATCCGGTTACGCATCGGGTCCTTCTCTATGGCCTCGGATCATTAAAAGTTTTCGCTAAGCAAATGCAATACACAATTTTCCACGGCTTTGTTGCTGCTCCTCGGTGTCCTGCCACTTGGCAGGCGAGTGGAAAGCGGAAAACTTTCCAACAACTACAACGAGGAGGGGCCAGGAGCCAGAAGAGAGCTGGAGCAAGTGTAAAAGAAATAAACGGACTTAAAATAGGAAAAGTCAACATGAGCTGGGCCATTGCGTGTCCGGGGACAGGACGTTTGCCCAGGACTAACTTATTTTATGCCGGCGCTGGGCGTGGACGCTGATAATGCGGGCAAAGAGCGGGCGAGCGAGCGGGACAGGGACAGAGGCAGCCTCGAGTGAGACAGGGCAAACACAAAGATGAGATTTGTTCTTCTCCGGGGGCACAAAGGCGGAACGGCGCTCAAAATGACTGACACGGCTAGCTGGTCACATGGTCAAGAGCGTGAAGCGAGCCATGGCTATAAAGCACACATACACATGTAGACGGATGGAGGGAGATGGGTAGATGCACTGAAAAGTTTTTCTTTCTTTAAATTGGGATATTTGATTTGAGAAGGATTTTCCTTAGTTTCTGGCAACCAACTATGTTAGATGCAGAGTAAAGTCATTCTTTAATTGCTGATGAGGAAGCTTGGCTACAGAGAATAGAGTTCTCATATATTTGATTTTAAAAAATAATAAAATTAAGTAGGTATTATAAGGAATAATCACTTAACACATACATAAAAAATCTAAACCTAATAATTTATTTATATTACTTATTAATGTAGAACACACATCCTGATTTTTCCTATGCATCCTTGTAGGACGAAATGAAATTCCGTAGAACATTTTGTATCTCGCTTAGTTGTTTTAAACTTTATTGTTTACGCTTGTGATCAGGACGATGGCTCCTCTTTCCTCTTTCCCCTGCCGGGCATTTTTCTCAACTCCTGGCCCGGTCATTGTGTGGCTCTAAAACATAAACGGAAGCGATTTATGGCGCAAACACAATGAACGGGCCAGCAACGAGCAACACACAAGAAGACGGCGACGCACACACACACACACACACACACAACACAAAGGACACGGGACCCGGTCACATCAACAATTTGTGTAGTGTTGACCAGCAAAGTCCTGCATCCTCGTGGCAGCTCATAAAAAAAAAGTGGAAAAAAACACACACACAACGGCCAACTCAAACAAACGGTCGGGCCAACTCAAGTTGGCGTCTACGAATTCAGCTAAGCCAAACAAAAGTCAAGCACAAGGCAGACGAACAATAAACTTTGGCGAAATAATAACAAATTAGAAAATGACCAGGCTCTTACGGGGAGCTTTTTAAATTCCTCGCATTTTTCCAGCGACTTAGGATCATCGCAGGAATTATTAAAAGGTCACCAGATATCTGGCCTCTGTGCGAATAAAATACCAGGAGAGCTTGAGGTAAGACGGTTATTTTTGAAGGTAACAGTTGTGGGAAGTCCTGATATATGTATTCAAAAATATATAACATTTCTTCCTTAAATCTTACATTTAAATTTAAGGTCTATTATTTACAGATCTCTTCACTCAAAAGCCTTAAGGATCCAGCTTGTTCCTTCACTGTAAAGCCAAAATCCAGCTAAAACTCAGGACGAACTCCGCTGAAAATCCTCCAAATTCCCAACACCATTCGACTCCAAGTCCTTTGTTCGCTGGCCGCAACTAAAGTGCTTGTCACTGGTCACGGCCGGAAGTATCTTTATTTCAGCTTTGTTTGCACTTGCTCGCACACACACACACACACACGCGCCCCAGCACAGACACTCACTCACACACACACGCGGGAACTGCGGAAAGGAAGTCCAAGTGTTATTATCCTGCTTAGCCATAATACGTTGTTAAAATGTTGAGACTTTGTCATTTGCCGGGCCATCCCAAAAATCACAAGAAATTGAAAAATGCCTGCGAGCCGAGGGTGAGAATATATATATATATATACATCTGGTATAGGAGGGGAGGGGAGCTGAAATAAATGCCAGGACAACCGAGAGGATGCCGGCCAGGATTCCTGTGGGAATCGCTGACAGGCGCGTGGCCATTTTGTCCCGGCGCCTTCGAGGGGACTTTATTAAATTTTCAGCACAGGAAATGCTTTGAGTACTTTGCCACTGCCTTTGATTTAGATTTCGCCGCCATTTTTCGGCAGCCATTTGCCATTTCCGCCTCGCCTTTGTTCCGCTTTGCATATTTCCTGCGTAAACCGCGGCCCGCCTGCAGGTGGAAAAGGTAACCGAGAGCCGCATAAACAATTAAGTTCATTAAATTTCAATTAATTCCATTAATTGAAGCAGAAATATGCGTTTCATTTGATTTGTTTTGATAGGCCGTCGAGCACGCCGCATATTTTAGAAGAATTTCCTTTCTTTTCTTTATTTTCTTCTGCACGGAGAAAAAGGTGTGATCTAAATTTAAATAATGGCATTTTCATTTCTGGGTTATGAAAGCTGAAAACTCGCTTAAGTTACGAATGAATTAGAATTTGTTTAAGCTGTATTCTCAGTAAAGCTATTACTTTCCCGGCTCAAGGCGGGGGCAAGGATCTGAGCCACATTTTTTGCGAGTGTCCTAGGTTACTTGCAATTAATTACGTCAGCGAAACCACAATTAAAATTAATTTGCCTGGCTAGCTGGCTGGCCAAGGAGAACAAAGCGGAAGGAGCGTGTATCTGCCAGGAAGCTGGAAAAGCTGGAAGAGTCCGAGGTTCGACATCCGCATCGACATCCGCATCCGCATCCGCATCCGGATCCGCATGTCTGGCAATAAAAATTCTCGGCGTAATTAAAATCAAAGGATTTCGCATTTAACAATTTATGTACGCTATAATTTTTGGGGCGGCAGTCGCGCTCGTAAATTTCCAGCATCGCCCCCATGCCCCATGCCCCCGCCGGGCTGAAAATCGCTTTATGGTCGTTAATTTGTTGGCCCTGGCAACGGCTGAGGGGCCGGGGGGGGTGTGTGTCCACTGTGTGTGCAAATGATTTGTTTCCTTGGCGCCTGTTTGAAAACAAAGGATGTCGCTGCCGACTGACCAGACACCGAAAGCGATGGGACACTGGCCGAAATGCACGTGACTGCATGCCACGCATGCCGCAAGGACATGCGGGATACCCTTCCTTCGGCCCCTGCATTTCATCGCTAATTTAAGTTAATGGTCATTGTTGTAAATTACATTAATTTTAATGCGGTTTCGCACACACGCATGCACCGGAAGTGCGGCCCGCCATTCGCCATTCGCCATTCGGCGTTCGGCGCTCGACTTCGCCCCAAGGGAAAGGCTTTTAAGTGTGTGATTGTTTGGCCATTGCACTTTTATGTAATTACCGCACTAACAAATTACATCAAGTGTCACAAATGAATGCATTTATGATGTGCATTTTAAAATCGCGCAGGATAGTTAGAGTGCCGGCATCCAGAGGATCCAGGAGCCGTAAAATCTCGCCAAGTGGCCCTGTTAAGTATGCTAAAGTGCACTCCCATCGCCGCTGGCATGCAATTAAAATGCATTTCGCAGGGCCAAGGGATTAAATCATTGGTGGAACGCATTACCCTCATGGCACGCACTGTCAATGCCCCCGAATATGGGTAGTGCCGTAGTTTAAGTAAATGCAAAAGCTGGAAAATGTTTAGAGCAACAAATCAGTTAGTTACAAAGTTAGCCAACTAGCTGCAGTCCAATTAGCACAAAATTAAGGTCGATTTCTCATTAAAATTCACACAAAGTAAGGCTCTTATATTTTCCTATGATCTGAAATGTATTTTATGCAAAGTAACTAAGTAAGAGCCATGGGGCCTTGGCATTTGAACTGGATACTTTGTTGCCTCTGTGACCATGTTAGTCACAGCCCCCGGCGAGGGGTGGGGCCTGCTGTCACGGGAAAGGAGTGAACCGGTCCAGAATTTTTGGCTGCTGCATTTGCATAAAGTTCTGCTGCAGTGCCAAAGCAAAGGCGGCCCAGAAATGTCAGGTGCAAAATGGGCAGCCACGGCACACGCGGCGTATACGCAATGCAGAGCGCACACTAAAAAAATGGAAAAAATTAAGTATACGCCATGAAGTACATTTTCTTTGACATTTTATTTTTATTTAAAATGTAGTTTACATGATTTCTTACCTACTTTTAACTAAAAAATATGTTAACAATTTATAATACCTCAAATACAAAACAGATAAGATAACATTGTTGAAGTTTATTCGCTGAGTGCAGCCACAGCAGCGAAAACAAGTCGGAGAGTAAACAAGGCTGTGAAGTTGCGCACTCGGGGGCTGCATGTATGCATGTATATATATAGAGGGGGCTATCGGGCGGATCGGCAGTCGGGGGGCCATAAACTGAACGACTGATTGAACAGCAAACATGTCGCCCCCAGTAGCTCAGCCCCCGCTGCAGTTGCAGTGGCAGTTGCAGCGGCGGCGCCTCGCTCCCGCATGTAAAACACATGTTGCCCCTTATTTCTTTCGCCGTCGCAACGGCCGAGAACCCACCACCTCCGGACCCTCCCCCCCACGATATCGGTTAGTACCCCCCGGTGTCCAGGCGGAGCCAATTTTAAGCAAATATTATTGTTTGCATTTATGTTTGTGTCTGATATGGCACTGGCGATAATGCACCGAGTGCGTAGCGTATATGGTTTAACCCCCAGGACTGCCAGGGAAGGAACACTGTATTGCAAGGCAGAAGAGATACTTCCAATTAATATTAAATACAAATAATAAATGAGTCACAAAAAATAAATCTATTTGAAAACAGCTGTTCTGTGTTCCGGGAATGAATAATAATTAATTGCAAAAACTAGACCATATGTTTGTAGTGCAAATATACACTAAGTACCTTTGCATTTGTTATATTCTAATTAACAATACTTGTAATAATCTTGAATTAAATTTGCTTTGGAACCGGAAATGCTGTAGCCAGGTGTTCGCTGGTCTTCCGGATGGTGCAGGTCCTGCTGTCCTGTGTCCTGCTGTCCCAGGTCCTGCTCTTATTATTGTTTCTGTTGCCGTACTTGCTGCCGTGTTGTGTGACTTGAAGCGTGGCACGGAGCAGCGTGTAAACACAACCTCAAATTAAAATATGTTTGCTTAGGCAGTATGTAGAGCAAACTGAACGGCCAACTATGCTATAACCGATGCCCAGTGCTCCTGCTCCTGCTCCTGATCCTGCTCCTGCTCCTGCCCCTGCTCCTGCCTCGTCCTAGGCATAAATTAAAAGTTTGCAACATATTTGCACCGGGCCAAAGTTTCGCCTTGGCAAAAGCTAATTATGCATAAAGCAGCGGCCCGACAAGGGGTTTATTTACCTTCTGGTCTGTAGCCAGCCTGGAACCCACACCAAGGAATCAGGGATCAAGGGTCGAGGGTCGGGTGTCGGGGTTTCTGGAGCGGTATTATGACAGCTGCCCAGCTGACTGACAGGCTGCGGCGAGAGCGGCTGTCGGCGGCGGAAATTAGACGCCTCGACCTGCGTGTCCGTCACGCGTAAATCAGGTAAAGGCAACACACCTGGCCAACGAGGAGGAGGCCGAGGCCGCTGGCCAACCAATTGATAGAGGCCTTTAAGTCCAAGTCAGTGTAGAGTGAAAAATAACAATTTAAGTTCACAATTTAAAGTAGAAACTAACTTAAACTAAGTCTTAAGATACATTTACCACAAAGTGTTGTAAAAGAAACGAAAGATAAATATCAATAAAGAAAAGAAAATATGTACTCAGGCCTTTTAAAATTATTAAACCAAATCAATCAAATTAAATAGTAAGTATTTATAGTGTAAATTATGGTCTTTATTTGATATATTTGACATAATTTTATTATTTTGCATGTCCATCTCTTTCTTCTTCTTCTGATCAAGTGAAGTTGGCCGCACTTCCTAAGATATTTATCGTTTTATCGATACTTACTACTAAGTACTATTATATTTATATGGCGTACACACTAGATTATATTAATTAACAATATGTTCACACTTAATACTAATAAATAAATATATAAATTCCATTTTCCCCTATACAAAATAGTTTTTTACAAAAATCCTTAAACTCTAAGTGACTAAAATAAATTCTAGGCCTAAATGTAGCTCTTAAGAATTAGCTAGTGAGAAGAGCCTACTTATTAAGTGCCACGATTAAATGCTGAAGCCCCGAATGGACCTTAATTAATGGTGATTTTCGTACAAATGACTTAAGTGAGCAACTTTTGGGGGCACGATCTAGGCAGGGAGCAGCACCAGGAGGAGAGTTCTCTCCCATTAATCTGGCAAGTGTTGTCAGGCCGCTCATCATCATTCTCGCCGGCTTCTGGGATGCCGAAATGGGCAGCCGGACCAGGACCAGGAAACCAGGATCTCTCGGGGAGCTCTGATTTATGTGACACACATTAGGATGTCCGTCTGGGGCAAATTGAAAGGGGCCCGGCCGGCCTAGCCGCAACTTATAGCCGCGCTTTATTATGCTTCGAAATTAACAATTTCAGCTGCCCGCAGCGGCAGCCGCATTCCACGTTAATGCACTTCTGCGCCTCCGGGAATGGGAAATGGCTCAAAAAACGGCAAAAAACGGCAAAAACGGCTCACAAATTGCAAACAGGGCGCGCATAAATTAATCGAGAGCTAGGCAACGAAATTAAAACATTAATCTGCCGCCCGGCCGGGCTGCATAACAATTAATGCCGGCTTAAATTTATTAATTTATTTATAAAGCCAAAAAGGGCCCGGAACGAGGTGCGAATCCCAGTCCAACTGTGGCTCCTACGAGTGACGGAATAAAAAAGAGCCAACTACAGGGACAACTCCAAATGGTCCCAGGATGGGAATGAGGATGAGGATGAGGCAGCGTCTTTGCGCAGTTTTTAAAAATGTCAGTCCGCCCTCCAGGGACAGATTAGCGATTAATCTACGGGGCATGGTCACATGCACGCCCTTCGGACTCTAGACTCTAGACTCCAGTCTCCAGTTGCCAGTCTCCAGTGTCCGGACTCCGAACTCCCAGCTCCGGACTCGGGACTGGCCCAGGTCCACTCCTCCGGCGTCCCCTTGGCCTTGGGGGACGAGGTAACGATTAAAAAATCTCCACATAAAAGACTGAGCACTTAATCAAAGCGGATTTAGAGAGGAATAGGACCAGGCTAAAAGCCAAGGCGACCAGGGCCAAAAGCGTTGATGCGGCGCTTTGTTTCTAGCTGCCTCTACTCGACTGAATGCCCTTTCGTCTCGATTGGGGCATATACGAATCGGCAAAGGCTAGGATATTTTACAGAATCTTTTGGCTTACTTCTATGAAACACTTTAAAAGGCACTTCTCTACCTGTCGATGAACAGGTAGCTAATTGCTACAGACGGCAAGGCAGATGCGCGATAAGCAAACAAGTAGCTAAAGGTGTGTTTTTGCGCTCTAAGGGTGGCTTAGCCATTTTTCCACGTATAAAGTAAGGTCAGTTTATTGATTTTTCTCAGTTTGAGTTGAACAGTCGGCAGGTGTGAAGGGAATTACTCCAGAGACCGGCGAATACCAGCACAGGTGAGTACTTGATATAGTTCTACTCTAGCCAGAGATCGAGTTTTAGGGAGTTTTTATTATGAACTAAATAATAGCACTGCCTTAGTCAACCTACTAGTTGGAATTTAAGTACTCAAGAGAAGAGTTAAAATATTTTACTATATTTTAAATAGATTATTTTAAACCATAAGGCATCTGGTAGTCGGCTTTCCTTCTATCGTAATCTCCTTAGTTGGATTTTAACTACATATTACAAGCATTTTTATTTCGCTAAGCGCTGCTCATAGTTTTTGGTGCGCTTTTTCAACCCGCCCCTCGCTGGGGCAGCTTCCAGGGACCTGGCCTTCGCCCTCCCCCGTCCCCGCCCCAACCGAGTAACCTCGTAAAGACCTTAAATAGTGGCAAAGACATCTCGCAACTTGGCCCGCTGCATTTGTCAATTTACTACGAGCTGAAAGGGGCGTGGCCGCGCATAAAGATGATATATGTGAGCGCTGAGTTAGCAATTTTCGTATGAATTGCAGTTGCCAGAGTTGCAGTTGCCGCGGCTGCTGTTCGCCTTATGAATTTCTTTATGGCCAACCTATAAAATATTTTGATTGCGCCGAGCAGGGCAGCAGGACGAGGCGGGACGGGGCGCTGGAAATTAAATGCTGCTGCCTGATTTGCTCGCTGGCTCTCAAGTGGATTCCGGCCAGGGCCACTCGACCACTGTCCACTTCAGGCCCGGCCGGCAATTATGGAGGAAAACCGCACAGAGCTCCAAAGCTGGCCGGGCCAAGTGCCGAATGCCGAATGCTGGGCAGAGGCAGCAGTAGCACCAGAATTTTGGCATTTTCCCCTGTAATCCTTTTGTGTGCTAATTGGAGCGTTGCCCCGTTGCCATAAATACCCCTCCTGCGCAAGTATCGGGCCTAAACAGTCCCGGCCCAGAGTTGGCGGCCATTCAGGACACTGAAATCGGCTTAGGCCACTTGTCAGGGCAGCAAATGTAAATATTAAGCGGGCTCTTTAATTGGATTTAGTTTTTGTGGTTGCACGCCAGTTCAGTGGAAATCGGGGAATCAATACTGTTTTAAGCGGGAATGCTGTATGAATATCTAATAAATACAAAAATAAATACTAAAGTGCAGCGCTTTAAAGGCAGAACAGTATTGATTTACTTTAAATAAGAGTTAGCTTGTTTTAAATATGTTATAATAATAGTTTCCCTCCTAGGATCAGCAGGGAATTATAAAGAAATATAAACCTTACTAGCATTTATAGAATATATTAACCTTGTTTAATACCCTCTTTAAACCAATGCTTTTTTAGCTAATTAAATGTGTTCACTTAAAATGTTATAATAATAGTTTCTATTCTAGAAACACCAGGAAATTTTAAAGAAATATAATCCTTACAACCATTTATAGAATATATTAAACTGGCTTAATACCCTCTTTAAATCAATGATCATGCCTGCTTTGACTGCTTTTAAGCTAATTAAATGTGTTTACTAAAAATGTTATAATAATAGTTTCCATTCTAGGAACAGCAAGGAATTATAAAGAAATATAAACCTTACTACCATTTATAGAATAAATTAACCTTGTTTAATACCCTCTTTAAACCAAGGCTTTTTTAGCTAATTAAATGTGTTCACTAAAAACTTTATAATAATAGTTTCTATTCCTGGAACACCAGGGAATTATAAAGAAATATAAACCTTACTACCATTTATAGAATAGATTAGCCTTGTTTATTACCCTCTTTAAACCAATGATCATGCTTGCTTTGACTGCTTTTTTAGCTAATTAAATGTGTTCACTAAAAATGTTATATTAATAGTTTCCCTCCTAGGAAAAGCATGGAATTATAAAGAAATATATACCTTACTTCATTTATAGAATAGATAAGCCTTGTTTAATACCCTCTTTAAACCAATGATCATGCCTGCTTTGACTGATTTTTTAGCTAATTAAATATGTTCACACATTAATTACCTACCATGCCAAAAAGGAAAAACAAAAAAAAATATTTATAGCAAATTGTTAAAGGCGGACTAGATTAGGAGGATTAAATTTAATTATCGACTCGCTAGCCACCAAATAAATCAACTTGCCGCCCGACTTTGTTGTTTAAACAAATTATTATCAAGGCATTTGTTGTTCGAACGCGTGGTCAACTGATGGACACTGCGTGATTATGTTTGGGTTTTATTACCCCGATATCGGCACGACTTTGAATTGGATGTCATGACGAGCTGTCGCCATTAATTAATAGAAACACCTTTGCTTATCGCCCAGCACAGAAGCCGCTGTGTTTACCTACAAGATTATCTAAGCAGCATATATAGTGAAGGGTTTATCTGAGTGTAGATAACGAAAATAGACGGCTGTTATCTGCTATTAGCTCAGGCTTAGTTCAGCGGCTTGGCTTTGTTTTTGTCACACTCTCGGCGCCCGTCGATCGCCGCTTATCACTAAAGTAAAGTAAAGTAAAGACTAAAGTACATATTTCCTTATCGGCATCCCAGGGCTCCCAGCTTCCAGCTCTCAGTCGCTGTCAGCTCCAGAGGCCTCCAGACGTGGTCCAAGTGCGAGATTACCGACGGGGACTAATCAGTGTTTAGTCAGCGTCTTATATAAATCAAACAGAAACCGGACAAGCCCCCAGTTCATTCAAAAATCCAAATAATACCGGTCTGAATCGAGTGCTTAAAGTTCGGTAGATAGTACCAAAAAATTAGACCGCATTTCATTGAACAAATGAAATATAAAACATAATATAATATAAATATTCTTTCTAAGAAAATTAAATAATAAAGGGACCCTGAAATCCAGTATAGGTAAGACCTTAGCTTAAAATAATATAATTTATCTTCAAGGGAGAATTCATTATTTTAATCAAAGGTTTGCGTAAATAGGAAAAGGGCAACAGCCATCTGATTATAATATATAATTATATATGATATATTGTCTCATATAATATATTATCTGGATATTAATGCCTTTAAAGAATGGGTTTAGGGTGGACTGTTCGGAAAATGTCTGCTTTTGTAGAATATTTACTTCTCGTGGAAAATTCTATTCTTAAAGTGATATGTTCAGTGATAAATATATAGCGATAAATATATATATATATACTTAATTGCTAGATTGTTTTCCCCTTTCTAGATAATATAAATGTTATTGAAAATATACTTATTTAAATTGTGAATTACTTAATTCTATATCCAAACAAGTCTTCTTGCAAATTAAATAAAACGAATAAACGAATAATATAATATAATAACAATATAATATATTAATACTATAATATAATATCAATTCTGTATCCAAGCAAGTATTCCGTAAATTAAAAATGAATAATATAAAATAATAAAAATATAGTATATTAATAATATAATATAAATAATAGAGGCACAGCTTCAGCTTGAATAATTATGTTTATATCGGTGACAAGTCTCTTAAGTAATTATTATCAAAACAATTATTTGATTCGTATGCGAATAAGCATAGCAAAACAAAGGCAAAGTATTATATACTTTAACATAATCAGCTTATGATTTCTTTAATACAATATTTATTAAAAATCAATACATCTCTTTGTATATTGTTTTATAGTTTTTTTTTAGTTATTAATCACTTATCTATTCAACCGATTAATCAAATTGAGTGATGACTGGGAAAGTTTTATATAAATATGAATATATATTGGCCATATTACTGAAGTGTTTGTTTCTCTATATTAAATAGTATATATATTAAAATTAATATTAAATTTAATGCCCAATCTCTGAGTGCTTATTTCCACACCTGTATTGTAGATATATATATATTCTGACCATAATTGAGTAGCGATCTCGTGTCCAAAGAGAGGCATTGCCAAAACCGACTCTTGGCCACTATTCCCCGAGATATTCGAACTCCCCCGCGGGGCTTTTTATGCTCTTGCCAGATTTATCATGTGGCGATCGTATTATAACGCTGCTCGGAGAGCTTGTAGCGTGTGTCTGCCTTGATTGGCCATCCAATTTGCATACATAATTTATTGGCAATTGTTGTGACATTTTGCCAGCCGCTGACGATTGCGCAAAGTACGAGCGGAGTACCTGAGCCAGACAGGTTGTCGCGGCCGTGGGAACTCGCCGCGGAATCGCGGAGCAGAGATCTCCCAGCTCTCCGGACGACTCTCCAACTTTCACTGGGCCAGTGCCTCCCTAATTAAGCCATCTTAGTGGGTAACTGGGACCGGCTCGGGGCTGCGGGCCGCTATCTGCCAGCAGACAATGGCTTAATCTGCCGGCTAGATGCCAGCATCGCCGGCGCACCTACCTCCAATTAACCAGACAGCCGGCTTCATTTACCTACTTAAAGAGCCAGGAGTAAGAGTTTGGCCTTTGCCGTACTCCCGTTTACCAGAAAATCTCCAAATGCCATGGATCGCTGGTGCATCCGCCGCCAAGTGCCAACTCCATAGATCCAGCTCAAGGTGTCACGCCGACTCCAGTCCGAGTCTCGACTCGCTCTCTTTGGAGAAACTGGTTTCTGCTGACCAGCTTGGCTTGCAAATGAATGGCTATCTCCACTTGGCCACGCCAGTCTGCACCGAGCCGCACCGCTCTCGATATGTTCAATTGGCGCTGGAGCGGCAAATATTTGAGAAAGTCCACCCACAGTCCGCCAAGTAGGCCTCCACTGGGAGAAAAAGAACTGCACATCCCAAACTAATATTAAATCTGGAATTCTCTTCAATTTTAAAGCTCAAGCCATGGCCCATAAGGACCCGAAGCCCGTGGAGAAGACGGCCGATCCGATTATATCCCAGATCGGCGACTTCAGGCGCTACCAGCTGCTCTTTTTCTTCCTCATCCTTTTGTCCAAGTTCGGCACTGGATGGCACACTCTGGGCCACATCTTCCTGGCCGCGCCCACGCCCGAGTCCTGCAGGACTCCTGCCAATGTCACGGATCCCTGCAGCCAGGAGTGCCACGAGGTTGAGTTCGACACCAGCGTCTTCCGGACGACCATCGTCACCGAATGGGGACTCACCTGTCAGCTGAAGCACCTGGTGAGCCTGTCCCAGTCCATCGTCATGGCCGGCATCATGTTTGGGAGCATGTTCTTTGGAGTTCTGGCAGATCGGTGAGTTATTATTATTTTTTAATGTATAATATTGTATAATAATATCCCTCTCTGTGATAGTTATTAAATAATGCAAAAGTATTGGCTTTTGTGAATAAATTAGTAAGGAATTAAAGGCCACTGAAGGTAGTCGAAAGCGTAGAGCTTGCTTTTCTATTAGCAAACTAAAATGCAGAATAAAATATACTATACTATACTATACTAAGGCAAGATAGTGTTCCTAGTTGATTAACTCTCTTAACCACTAACTTAATTATAAGTAAAGGCTCCTTAAATATTTTATATATTTAAAATCTCTTACTATTTCCCAGTTATGGACGACGTCCCGCCTTCCTGGCCTGCTGCTTCATGCAGCTGATCACTGGCCTGATTGTCTGCGTGTCGCCCTACTACTGGGTCTACTGCCTCTTCCGGTTCCTGGTGGCCTTCGCCACTGGAGGAACCATGACAACCAGGTGGGTGTCTTCCCCAACCAGAGGTTTCTTTATAATATCCTCTAATATATCCCCCACAGTTTCGTGCTGCTCATGGAGATCATCGGACCCAAGAAGCGGGAGTTGATAGCCATTTTCTACCAGCTGCCCTTCAACATCGGCCACGCCTCCCTGGCCGTGTTCGCCTACTTCATCCGGGAGTGGCGGTGGTTCCAGTTTGGGATCACCATCTTCTCGGGCGTGTTCGTGGTCTACATCTGGCTGGTGCCGGAGTCGCCGCGCTGGCTGTTCACCACGGGGCGGCTGGACGAGTCCATCCAGATCCTGGAGCAGATCGCTCGGTGCAACCAGGCGCCGACGGAGACTATCCGGCCGGAGATTGAGGCGGCGTACGCAGAGCGGCCTGCCCACGAGCCAGGTAAGAAGGGCAACGTGGTGGACCTGTTCCGGACGCCTTACCTCCGGCTGAAGACGGTCTGCATGGCCAACAACTGGCTGGTGGTGTGCATGGTCTACTACGGCACCGCCCAGTACGTCTCCCTGCTGGGAGGGGACATCTTCGTGAACAACCTGATCGCGGCCGCCGTGGGCATTCCGGGCACCTGCCTCTGTGTGGTGCTGACCAAGTTCCTGGGTCGCAAGAAGACCCTCATCCTGTCGAACTCCCTCAGTGCGGTGGGCCTGTTCCTGCTGGCCGCCCTCCTCGGCCAGGGCACCGTGGCCCAGGTGGCCTGCGCCACCCTGGGACTCTTCGGGGCCTCGATCACCTTCCCCAATGTCTACCTGTACGGCGGCGAGCTCTTTCCCACCGTTGTCCGGTCCAACGGAGTGGGTCTCTGCTCCATGGTGGGTCGGATAGGCTCCATCCTGGCCCCGCTCATCTGCGACCTCAACGTCTACGGACACTGGATTGCGCCGGTCATCTTCGGGGTCTTCTCCGTCTTGGCCATCCTGGGCACCCTGTTCATTCCAGAGACCCGAGGAGTGCCTCTGCCGGAGACCCTCGAGGACGGCGAGAGCTTCGGGAGGAAGGTGAACAAGTCCTAGGACTTTCTCACAGTGCACTCCAGCTAAGGCGAGAATTAATAGTCTCTGGGACCGAGTCTGGGCTCCGAAATTATTAAATTTCGACTTAATTTGCGATTTGTGCGAGGCGATATGTCAGTCACCGAGCCAACTGCCTTTCGTGCCGCAAACAAGAGGCGAAAAAAAATTGAAAAATCTAGCGAATGCAAAAGGTAATTACCGCGCACTAACTCCACTTCGTGATTATTAAAACTGGGTTAGCAGTCGTCTGAAGTCTGAAGTCTGAATCCCG
Source organism: Drosophila pectinifera (assembly GCA_008042775.1). NCBI lineage: Eukaryota > Metazoa > Arthropoda > Insecta > Diptera > Drosophilidae > Drosophila > Drosophila pectinifera. Next base: position 15,796 of record VNKC01004889.1, read on the forward strand.
CTCTTTATGGTAACTGGCGACTGTTAATGCCGAGGTGCAAACTTGGCCAAATGGCGGAAAATAGAAATAGCAATGGAAAGCCGCCACGAATCCGCTGGGAACGGGCACTTGGCATGTGAACCCCAGTCCGGACCCATCGATAGATAGCACGTGAGAGCATTCAAATTACACACTCACCTCCAAGGAGGATGTGGGAACGGACCACTATCCAGTCTCTTAAGTCTTCTATTTCGGCTTAAACTCATGGTATTATACAGATAGTCTTAGGAAGAGTAGTAAAATCCATTAAATACATATATGTAAACCAAAGTCTGTCTCCGTTTCATTCAATAAACCAACTCGGCATCGATGGCACACCTCAGCGTGAATGACACTCACGGCCATTCCATTAGCGAGGACCGGGGCAGTTATCGGCGGGCATCTCATCTCTCTCACCATCTCCACATCCTCGGGATCTGGTGACCTTGGCCAGGCCAAAACCGGCTGGGAGCCGCACTCAAGGTTAATATTCATTGTCAACATTGGGCACGCCTCATTTGTATGCGGCTCTGGGTCTGAAGGCCCTTGTCCCTATTCTACAGAGAAAATAATGGGTCAATACTTAATACAAATATAAATGCATAGTTTTTCTACTAAATTAATAAAGATGGTGATTTTCAAACTATAATTTCTTAAACTATATATATTTAGCCAGATGAATTAAATAACTTTTATTTTCCAGATTAATGCTCAAGCTTTTTATAACAATGTGTTTTCACTCTTTTCACTGATCTTAAGAGTGACCATACTTTCTTAACCTCTTTAATCTTATTATTGGGATATTGGGAAATGGAACATAAATGCAAGCAGTCTCACTTTACCAAAATGCTTATTCTCACTGATAATACACTAGTACTTAATATACATATCAGCTAAAAATATATATATAAAACAATAGTTTTTATTCTATAATAATAAAGATAGATTTTCAGACTATAATTTCAGAAACTATAAATAATTAGCCAGGTAACTTAAGGAAATATATTTGTTAAAATATTCTGTGAAGTGTGATTTCCAAACTATAAGTTCTGAATCGATAAGTATTTAGCCAGGCAACTTAGGGATATATTTATTAAAATATTCTGTGAAGCGCTGGTAGTTTTCTCTCACTGAAAAGTCGACTTAAAGCTATATATAAATATAAATCAATAGTTTTTATAATATTTATTTATAATAATAGAGATAGAATTTCAAGCTATAATTTCAGAAACTATATGTTTTCAACCAGTTAACTTAAGGATATATATTTGTTAATATGTCTATGAAGCACTGGTACTTTTCTCTCACTGAAAAGTGGACTCAAAGCTCACTGAATCAGATGATTAAAATTTGTTTCTGTGCAGTCAGCCGTCAGCCGCTGTCGGCACTTGGCCACATAAAGCCCAGGGAGAGATGCACTTCCAGCTGCACTTGCGGCTGGACTCCGACTCCGATTCCGACTCCGAGTCCGAGCCAGTTTTTAGCCTCATCGGCCCTGGCAGGCTGTCATGTCAGCGGAACGCAGACTGTCAGAATTCGAGGGGCTGCGGAGCCGACCGGCGGTGTCGCATACTTAATCAGTGGCGGCGCGTCTTAGTGATAATTACCGGGCATTTTTGCAGCCCCCCCCTGCGAGCTGTGAGGTGGCGAGGCTCCGGGTTGTGGCCAAGGCGGCTCCACTGTAGTCACCCGATGATTATTCATTGTCCCCCAGCGCTCCTCCCACACCGCCGCCTCGAACCAAGGCAATTTGTAGGTATTCCGATGTAGCCATTAAGGAGCAACAGGCGACGAGCGGCGCTGAGAGGAATGCCATAAAAATTAATTGTTTCGCCAGCACAAAAACATCCTCGGCGGAGGGGGAACATATGGTGGCTATATATAGTCTTTATATAGCTTGTAGAAAGGGTGGATTGCTAGGAAGGTAATAAATTTATATTAGATGTATATTTTATACATATTTTACTCATGTTTAAATGTATATTAGAAGAAAGTTTACTACCTTAAATATATTTATAATATTTATCATTTTGGCCTTATTATGGGAATAACTGTATTGCTCGCTGATACATAACTAGACATTAACTAGGACCTATATAAAATGATATTAGATATTTTATATATATTTTACTCATGTTTAAATATATATTAGAGGAATGTTTAATGCCTTAACTAGAAATTAACTAGGAGCTATAAACGATTAAAGCAAAACTTACTAGTTATCTGATGGCCACCTTCTCTAAAATATTTATTCCCCTATATATTATATATATTTTTTACTAATGTGTAAATATATATTAGAGGAATGTTTACTGCCTTAAATATATTTATAATAATTATCATACCTGTATTGCTCGCTGATACATAACTAGACATTAACTAGGACCTATATAAAATACTTGCCACCTTCTCTATAATATTTATTCCGCATATAATATTTATTTTCTTACTTGTTTCTTACCAAATTTAAATAATGCATAGACTCTCTGTATTAGTAATTAAAATATAGCCTAACAAGCTTACTTTCAGAGGGGAAAAATCACTCTCAAAAACTACATTCCATTCTGTAACAAAAATGACTCATTTTAATGATCAACAAAGGCTGGTGTCAGCGAAAAAACAGGACTAGGGATTGCTATATTCCACCATAAAAAAACCCCGACACTTTAGACGAGTTGTAAAGGCAAAAACTGCCACTCAAAAGCGCACAACAAGCGGGCTTTTTTTTGGCCAACACATGGCAAATTTGCCGGGCCAAAACCGCAGACGAGCAGCCAGCAGCCACGGAGACAAAACCCATTTAGGTTCAAAGCCAGCCAACCGCCAAGACGATCATTATCTGAGCCGCATATCTATTTGCGATTACCGAGGAGCTGGAGGAGCAGATGAGGCTGAGATGAGGCGGGAAAGAGGCTAAGACGAGGCTGGATCTGAAGCCGAGTCGTGGGAGTTTGGTGGCAACGTGGGCGCATAAAGTATAAAGCAGGCAAATGTCAAAATGACGCGCTTTGTTGTTTATCATATTTACCGCTCGCCGGGCGAACTATAAGCCCGGCCAAATGCAATTAGTATTCAAATGTGGACGCGCCGGCGAGCACGACGCCAAAACGAGTCATCATCATCTGCCAGCGGAGCGACACTTGGGCCTGGACCTGGTCTAGACTCGAACTCGAGCTTCTTCGGGCCACAAAGGAGCCGGCCCTCTTTACATGCTGAAAAATGCCTGGGCTTTTGCGGCTCGCAGTTCGCCGTAATTTAGCGCACGCATTTTGCATTTTAAGCGCGAGCCGCGAACGGCGACGACTTCTGATTAATTCCTCAGCTGGGCGCTACAAATTCGTTTGACTAATTGCGGCAGCGGGGGGGAATGGTGCTGCAGAGGGGGGAGAGTGGAGGGAGGGTAATGGCAATGGGGGGATGCCCGGAGAGGGGATTCCGCGGAACACCTTATCGGCCGCAATTAAACGTGCTGTCGGCCAGTCCAGCGATTTAATGTATGATTTCTTTCAAATCATATCTACGTGACTGTGACTCAGCCTTATCAGCATGGCCAGGGTCCCGGCACCAGGCTTCAGTCAGGCACTGCGGGAAAAATCTAGTTATTCTCAGATACTATAGTATAATAAATAAATAATATATAAATAATATATTAATTAATAATAATCTTACAATATAGAAAATAAATGACACCTTCCCAGACTCCAGTTTGGGCTGAAACGAATTTTATACCTACTACTACTTATATTTGTCCACTATTTCCTTATTGATATATTAGATTTGAAAGAGATTTCAGACATAGAAAATAAGTGACATCTTAATAATATAATTGAAATAAGATAATGGTATTTATCGGAGTGTTGATAAATACCATTATCTTATTTACTTCTCTCTTTACTT
>VNKC01004889.1:19746-30070 GCA_008042775.1 Drosophila pectinifera
TACTTATTTCCCTAATGTTAAATGAAAATTTAAATGAAAATTCACACATAGGAAAAAAGGTGGCTTCTTCCCAGACTCCAGTTAGGCAAAAAGCCAATTAAATATCGTAATCTAATTTAATAATATATTTACTTAATATTATGATTATTAAAATTATTCTACTTTTATATAAATATTGATATATTAGTTTTCATAAATATTTCAGCCATAGAAAATAAGTAAGACCTTTTAACACTCCATTTAATACGATCACCTTTATGACTTCGCTCTTTTCTTATTTTTCAATTGATAAATTAATTTTTAAAGAAAATTCAGACAAAAGAAGACACCTTCCCAAACTCCAGTTAAGGCTAAATCCAATTAAATATCATTATCCTATCTGATATTTCTATAATTCTAATATTATATTAATATTGATATATTAATTCTTATAAATAGTTCAGACATAAAAAAAGAAGTGACACCTTCTAATACTCCATTTAACATCATTATCTACTTCCATTATTTACTTCCAATTTTCCAATCAAATACCATTACCTTTATTACATCTCCCTTTACTTATTTCCCAATTTTTAAATTAGTTTTTAATAAAAATTCACACATAGGATTAAGGTGACTCCTTTTCGGCCTTCAGTCCAATTAAATATCATTATCTTATTTGATTATTATATTATTCTACTATTTCCTTATTGATATATTAGTTTATATAAATATTTCAGTCATAGAAAATAAGTAAGACCTTTTAAAACACCATTAAATATCATTACCTTTATTACTTCTCTCTTTACTTATTTCCCCATGTTTAAATTAGTTATTAATGAAAATTTGGGATAAAACCAATTAAATATCATTATTATATTTGATACTTCTACTATTAAAATATTTCCCTATTGATATATTAGTTTATATAAGTATTTCAGACATAGAATATAAGTGACACCTTTTAATACTCCGTTAAATAAAATTATTTAATTCTAATTTACTAATTAAAAACTATTTCTTATTTTATACTACTCTCTTTGCTAATTTCCCTATTGTTAAATTAGTTTTTAAAGCAATTTCCCGCATCTAGGTACCCCAATTTTTCCTAGTGCAGCTGCAAACTCATTAATGACAGAAGCCCCCGTCGGTCGGCCTCTCAGATGATTCAATATGGCCGCTAGTTGCATATTAAGCAGCCGGGCTCAGCTCGCGTCGAATATGGCCAGATCCAGAGCCGCAGCTCTCTGTTATGTAACCATAAAAACGGCTAACAAAAAGTCGGAAAGAAAGAAGGAATACACAATGTGTCGTGGGCGCTATCAAGTGGCAGCTCCGTGGCTCCAAACAGTTGTTAAATTAACAACCGAGTTATGACAACTGCCAGCAATTAAAATTGACAATTGATATGACAGGCGGACCGTCGAGGGGGCGGGTAAGGGAGCTGGGTAAAAAATTGCCAATATAAATGAATTCGTCTGGGAGCATAGGATGGATGTCCTGGGAGTGGCTAGATATAGGACTTTTTGTGCTCCACCAAGGAGATAAGCTAGAAAAAATGGCTGAAAATAATAATTGTTCTGTGATTTAAGCAGGGAATATATATAAAATTTAAATATGTTATTAATTTAAGATATAAAACGGTGAGTAAGAGAAGCAAGTTTAAAGGATTGGACTTGAACTTACCTAGAAGCTTTAGTTCCATTCTGAAAGCCAGCCTGTTCTGGCCAGAACGAGTGGCCGGGCGAACACGTTTACAGTTCCATGGCTTTTAATTGCCGGGCCGGGCCAAAAGCAATTGCTGCAATTTCGCGAGCAGCCACAGATCGCGTACTGAGACAACCGTTTTGGCTGCACAAATATGACAATTGGCGGCATTATTAAACGCGCTACGTGCGCTAAATCTGCCGACATCAGAGGGCCCCCAAAAAGGGCACAATGAGACAGGGCCGGGCCAAAACGGGTTGGCCAACAGGGGATGAGGTAAGAGGGAAGGGCACTTCCCGCCGACTGTGGCTGATAGCGCACTCAATTTGCATTCGAGTCCTGGCCGAAATCAAGTGGAATGACTGCCAGCCAATTACTTTTTATAACTTTCTAGCTGGCACTTCAATCTGGGCCAGTAATTAGTTGGCCAAAGAGTTGACAGGTGGCCGAGGCCAGGGCCAGTGCCAGGTGCGTGGGCGACAAAGGCAACCGCACACACATTAACATAATGTTATGAGAGGGCTTTAATTAAAAAACCCAAAGCACATCCCCATCATATCCTTTTTCGCCCCCCAGCAGTTCCTCCTCCCTCCTCTCTTCTGGACAAAGTCTTTGGCCATTCCATGTGTGCGCTCCTTGGAGCATTTAAGGCTGGCCATCCGGCACAGACAATTAAAAACCCTCTGCAGCTCCGCAGCTCTGCCATTTTATAAGCACAGATTACAGCTTTACGTATACGTAACGCACCAGTCAGGACTGGAAGGAGGTGGGTCTGGGTACGGTGGCATCCTGGCAGGACACACAACGTGCTCTGATAAGCGGTGGACTACACACAGTGGTGACAATTTTAATAGGACAAAGAAGCATTAAAAACTATAACAATCAGGGATATTTAACTAAATTATGTGACCTTTAAAGAGCTCTTTGAAATATTCTAAAAATTATTTATTGTATTTATAAAGAACTATATATACTTTAACTAAATTATCTGACCTTTAAAGAGCTGTTTGTAATATTCTAAAAAATATTTATTGTATTTATAAAAACTATATATATACTATAACTAAATTATCTTACCTTTTCAGAGCTCTCTTTTTCTAAAAATTATTTATATATTTATAAAAGTTTATATATAATCAAAGATGCTTTTCCCAAACTAGCCAAGCTGACAGCACACACTGGGAGATGGGATTTTATGTTGGCCATAGTCATCCTGTCGTCCTGTTCGCTATTCTTAGTTCCCAGTTACCAGTTCCCAGTTCCCTGTTTCCCGATCCCAGTTCATAGTTCCCTGTATCCTGGCCCTGCTCCTGCTCCTGCTCCTGGCCCTGCTCCTGCTCCTGATCCTGGCCCTGCTCCTGCTCCTGCTCATTGTCTGCTCGTCTGCTTTAATGACATTGCACTGCACTTATTTCGTTTTGGCTCTTTATAGTTGTGATTTTTTCCCTTTTTCCACCGGACGGGGAGTTGCACCTTGTGCTCCAAGTTGATGCCCGGCTGTAAAACCTTATGATGGCTTAATTTTAGAGATTTCAGATCGTTTTTGCATCTCCTCCGCCGCCCACATACACATGACAATGTGATTTGGTCCGAAATCAGTTGCGAATTTGCATGGACGAGCTCAAAATGAAGTCATTCCAATGCCAAGCCGAAAATGACAAAACCCGGTGGAGTCGGGGAAAGCATAATGGGAAAAGTGGCTGAGGAAAAGCGTGGAAAGCGCACAGAGGAAGCTGTTCAATATGCAATGAGGTGGATCATCAAGGGGTTGTCTTATCAGATTCTTACATTATTCCTCTCTGCACAAGTAAAGGCGAAAAAATAAGTAACATAATTAGAGTTTTCGGTAGGGCTTGGCTGGGAATAGGGCCAAGAAGTCATTGAATTGGAGAAGGTAAGAGAGATATTTATATAAATTTATATAAGAAAGATATTTATATATTTCCAGAGATACTACAAATATCTGTGACAGTACTGAACTCATAAACCTATAGTTATTTATATATATTATACATATTTGCATAGCTTTTTCCTGGTTCTCTTACAATTAAATATAAATAACCACTTTCAATATTTGTTCGCTTATCTAAGGAAACCATAACCTGGCCATCAATTTGAATACCCAAATGAATTCGTAATAGAAATGGGACTGCTGGGGGAGCCCTATATAACTTCCAGCTGAGCCCGGACTAGATCGTAACGTGTCCGAAATTGGGGTTGAAATCGAGTCGTTATCATTTGCGGAGGCGCCTCCCCGTATAATTTGATACTTCATCAATTCGAAGGAAAACCATTTAATATGGAAATCACTCGGAAAGGGGCAACGCCAGTCCGGCAATCACATCCAACCCGAGCACACATAAAGTGATATGTGAATCGAGTTCGCTTACGGAAATTGCCCAGAAAGATCCGCGGCTGCTAGACAATTGCGAGATGGGAGAGGAAATTTGCATGTAGTCATCGCGAAATCGCAAAATCGTAAAGTCTCCGAGTTACAAACTGGCGACAAATGAGCAAAGGAAGTGCATAAGCGGCAGCCGGAAGCGGAAGAAGACGAATCGAGGGCTGTTAACGCATTTACAAGCCTCGGCGACGACAATGAAATATCGCCAAAGATTATCAACGGAACTCCGCACTCCGCACACTCCGGACTCCAGACTCCGGACTCCAGATTCCGGACTCCCAACTCCGTCCCGACTCCGGCGCATTTACTTTGCATAATAAGCCGGATTATGGCGGCCCTCGAGCGCCGAGAGTGAGATGACGTTGACAATTGATTGCCGGCCGTGGAAATGGCACGGAAAAATATTTGCCGGCTTTCATTAAGCGAGTGAAAAATTTGATTTAAACATTTCTTGGTTGTGTTTCTGCCTGGGAGGGAGTTCATCATTAGTGGGAGGACGATTGGCCGGGATTTATTCGGCAGTAGGCTCCTGGAGGTAATGTTTTTATGTCAGAAATCACTTAGACCTTTGGTCAGCGGAAGTGGCCATAAAACGGCCATGGCGCATCCACATCCGCATCCGCAGCCTTGGCCATAAATTCGACTGTGAAATTGAAACTTAAAATGCGTAAAGTATACGCCCCGTGCGCCGGAGTGGAGTTGCCCGAAGAGCAGTTTCAATTTTTATGTGTATTTTATATGCCTACTGTAAATTGCCGGCCATCTTGCAGGACTCGGCCGCTTTCTTTTTTCGGCCACTTTGGTGTCTATTCAGGGCTCCCCCAAAAATTCCACGTTCACGTTCGCAATCGTCATAAATCTTATGGCCACATCTTGAATTTATGTGCCTCCTGCCCCCCGAAAATCTGCAGACCGACCTCCAGTGCCATCTCCAGCTCCCCGCACTTTGTGGCTGTGTTTTGTGGCTTAGATTAGTAAGTCCGGCATCTGGTGGCGATTTCGTATTGATTTTCGCAGCGCCGCTTATTGAATTTCTTTGCCCTGCTGGCCAAAAGTTTTTTAATCAAAAGTCCTCGACCGGCAATAGTTTCCTTAAAGTGTTTAGCCAAATGACAGCCTGCACTTTGGCCGGCAACAATCTGAAACGTTTCCATTTGGCCACAAGACACAAGACACAAGACAAAGGCCGAGAATAAAGCCAGGAGAAGCCGGCAGAAGCATTTCCAGCTAAAATATTTACAGCAGAAATGTTTTGTGCAGATAGCCAACAAAGCGCTTCCCCTTCTCAGCCCCCGTTTGGGGCAGATTTCATTACTGGCTGACCAGCATGCCGCTCTAAGACAATCAAAGGTGAGCTGCCAGCCCCGACGACAGTTAAGGGTTGTTCGGGTCGGGGTTGGGGTTGTGACTGGGGGCTCCTACTTGTGTCTTCTTTTATTTTCCGCCTGAAATCACACACTTGAAAAACTTTTTTCCTGCCCAAACTGGACACAAGTAGAAATGTTGCTTAATTTTTAGACATTTAAACAGTTGAGAGGAATAGATATACTCTTATTATTTATAAAATATTTATAAGTTTCATGCCACATATAACCAAGTTACTTACAAGACTCCCTTTTAATTATTTTAGTTTTAATTTCTAATATTCCTCCCCTATTCTTTTGTGATTTTTTGAGTGCATGGATGCGGGAACTGGAATCCGCAGATTTGCTGGCCATAGAAGACGCGACTACCAGCAGACTTGCATCCACCGCCATGAAAATTGGCGTCTGCCAAACATAAATAAAATGGGGGAAAGGTAGACAAATCCGGAATAAATAACAGCGTTTGTCTGGCCCGTCCTGCGGCGGTCTGCCGTGCGGATGCGGCTCCAGATCCAGATCCGGATCGAGTGTGGGCCGTGCCACGTCAGCAGGGGCGTTATGGCAACCGACGGCGTCGAGACACCTGCCCGGGCTCTGGCCCCGCGTTGCGTATACGCTCAGTTGCACCGCAAAATGAGCGAGAATCGCAGCAGCATCTATTTGCCATGGCAATGGCACTGGCAGTGGTACTGGCATTGGCATTGGCATTGCAAAGGCAATGTGTCTTTTGTAGCGCTTTTAATAAAATATAACCATTTAATTGGTGTGGCAACCGGAGGCACCTCTCCCTGCTCCTTGCCAGCTACTTTAAGTGGGGCTTTAAGGAGGTCTTCCTCCTGCTGAAGTCTCACAATTTACTGGAAAGAAATATGAAATAAATATGCAAGTATCTTTTAAATATCAGTATTTATTCCCTGATTTTGATGTTGATCATGCGGGGTATCAGGATATATAATACTGAGATTAATTTAGCTGGAAAAGACCCTCATAGATGCTCTCATAGCTGCTTCCCCCTAGAAAAGAACTAAACAAATATGTTACATATATATAATAATACTTATCAGCTACTTTAGACTGAAAATAAAAGGTGAACACAGAATAAGTGCGTTCTCCATGAAGTTAACTTTAAGTAAACAGTTTCTAAATAATTTTTCTTGCCCAAATGCTGATTTAAAATAAACTGTTTATAGTTCCTTGGAACTCCTTGAAACAAACATACATATTCCCCAGATGTAAGGCAATTTCCATAACTTTCGCTGATGGCAGCCTGGCTGGAAAACACGCTCGCTAATTAATTCAAAGACAAGTGCAAAGATTCACACCACCATTCTAAGGATGAGGATGCGAGTGGGTCTGGTATCTGGTAGCTGGTATCTGGTATCTGGGAACTGGGAACTGGGAACTGAGAACGATTCCTAAATGGTTGCAATCAATTAAGAGCCAGCAAAGTCAACCGTCGCCGTGTCGATGTCAAGCTTCAGCTTTCAGCTCCCTCCCTTTCAGCTACCCCCTATCCCCCCGGGTAGCAAATTAATGAACAACGCAGCCAGTGAGGGAAATGGGAAATGGGAAAGCGTGGAGCGAGCGGGAATGGAAATGAGCTGGATGACAGCCTCATATTTGCATATTCATGGAGCTCCTGCATTCTAGCAACTGCTTCCGCCCATCTGGTCAACGAATTTTCTGGCTAAATGCCTTCGGTTTACTTTAATTAGTTGTTTAGTTTGTCTAGCTAAGTGAGTGCCGTAGAAAAATATATAAACCTAGTGGGAATCCGACTGCAACCCAAGCCAGACTCGACTCGACTCTAATGGAACTAAACTAAGAGAAAATGCGTTCCCCAGTTAATGGACGGGACGCACTTCATTAGATATTCTCTTTCCAATGCTAATATGCATGCACTCAATGTGCAAATAGTTTGAGAGCCGGAATCCGACAACAGCGAATAGATACGGATACGGATACAGATACAGATACAGATACAGGCAGCCCAGGGACTTTACCGCCTCTTCGGGGAGAGGGAGGCTGGCAGAACTAGGCACTTTGTCCTGCGGACCAACCACTTGGAAGGCAAAGTTTGTCTGTCATAGAAATATATATATTTCTGGCTCATAACAGCAAGATAGTCAGGCATAAAAGTAATATAATACCAACTAGAATATTAGCCAAAAATATGTCTATAAACATGATCATATTCCCATTATACATTAAAGTATCGCAGCTACTTAAAATGCTAATGGAAATTACATTCTTCCCCGAGAACACAGACTTTATACATTTTATTCAGGCTGATTTTCCATTTCAAGCAATTGACGTGTGAAGACTTCAAAACAAAGCCAAATTAGCTGCTGATTCGACACCACCCACGGCGCCGAAAAACTTGTCAAAACTCAGGGCCATGGCAACGGATTTAATAAGGGGAAAACAAGGGCCGCAAAAAGTAAAAATCAGCAGCAGCAGCAATATTGTCACATGCATAAGAAGGGCCTCACAATTTAACGCTCGAATGTTCAGACAGACGTCGACATATGTTGGCGCACACGTGTGGCGTTGTGAGTGCGGTGCGCCCTGCGTATATGGAAGTTTTTAATAATACTTGGCTAAAATACCAAAGGAAAACTTTTATTAATAAAGTTTCTTTCTTTCCCGAACACGAGCAGGAGGAGCCGGCACAAGGAAGTGTGTTCGACTACGACGGCGGCTCCTTCCCCTTCTCTTCTAGGGTTTAATTATGGCCAGAAAAAAGTGCAGCGTCCAAGCCAAATAGTTTTCTGCTTACTTTTATTTGTGTGTAGGACATACGCATATTAAGAGGGGAAATGTGGGGGTAGAAGGGCCCTACAAGGCCCCAGATGTAACCATAAAATTAATAGGGATTGACTCAGCTTTCTAGAAGAATTTACATATATTTGAATTTAGAAAATGATTGTATATAAATCTATATATATTGATATATTTATTTTCCTTTAGGAATTATTTCCCTAAAATAAAGTAAGGGTAGTTCCTAATAAGATATCAAAATGTGATTTTTATTAGATTTTTTTTTAATATTTTTCTTAAATAAAATAATAGTTCTTAATAAGACAACAAAAAGGTAGGCAGTCTATTGTGTATAGCTTGTTAAGGGCTTCATTTTTATTCCCCAAAAAAGGAATTTATTTCACAAAATAAAAGGCAGTTTTTATTTGCGAATTTTATTAATTTATTTATTTAATAATGTGCATTTCATCCATCTAAATTCGTGTAATCCTTCCACGCATAAACGTTTAAGAAACAAGCCCTCAAACTTTCTGAGGGGACACTTGTCCTACAAGGCTCCAGATGTAACTCCAAAATTAATAAGAACTGACTCAGCTTTATAGAAGAATTTCTATATATTTAATATTGAAAAAGGATATATATATCTATATTTTTATTAATATTTATATTTATCTATATATTTATTTTTCTTTAGGAATTATTTCCCTAAAATGAAATAAAGGTAGTTCTTAATAAGACATCAAAGAGGTAGGCAGTTTATTATGTTAAGCTTGTTAAGGGCTACATTTGTATTCCCCAAAAAGGGAAAATAATATATTCCTTAAAATAAATAAAATAAAAATGTCTAATTTACCCATCTAAATTCGTGTACTCCTCCCCCGCATAAACGCTTAAGAAACAAGCCCTCAAACTTTCTGAGGGGACACTTGCCGTTCAAGGGCCCAGATGTAACTCCAAAATTATTTTATTTATTATATATTTTATTTATTTATCTATATATTTATTTAGGAATTTTTTTGTACCTTTAGGAATTATTTCCCTAAAATAAAATAATGCTAGTTCTTAATAAGACATCAAAAAGGTAGGCAGTATATTGTGTATAGCTTGTTAAGAGCTACATTTTTATTCCCCAAAAAAGGAATATAATTTATTCCTCAAAATATACATAATAATAATATAATATAATTATAATCCAAATTCATGTAATCTTTCCACGCATAAACTCTTAAGAAACAAGCCCTCAAACTTTCTGAGGGGACACTTGTCGCATCGGCAACAATTGCAAATTTCCCGCCTCCCCCCCGCGCAGATCTCGGCTGCATGTTCAAGTGCACAATTTTTGCCTTTGGCGGCAATATTAAAATTTAAGCCGAAATGCCAGCGAGCCCGGAAATAGTTTCCCCACGCTCCACCCCCCCTGAGTGCCCGCCCATGGGCTTGCCAATTTCGTTCGTGATTTCGCTTATTCGTTTTTTGTGTTTTTGATTTTGTCGTATTTGTCTGGTGATAGAGACGCAGGGCCGCTGGCGGGGGGTGAGGCGGCGGCAACTTCTGCCCAAATACTTTTAATTAAAATTTCAAATTATTTTCGCCTTCGCAGACGTCGACGACAGCTGGGAGAGGCTGGGAGAGGCTGGGAAGGGGCGTGGCAGGAAGCGGAGACAAAGATGAGCACAAGTGCAGTTAGCGAGTGCAATGGCGCACAAGATGGCGGCGGAAGGGATCCGGAGGATCCAGAAAATGCTGAAATATTCAAAGCGCATTTTCAATTTAAAAGTTTTGCACTCGGGCATATTTATTTATTTTATTTCGCAATTTTTGTTTTCCGCTCATCATTGAGTCCGGGGACGGGACGAGGGGCGAGCGGGTTGGTGGACTCTTTGACCGAAAGTTTGCCTCCAAGTAGGCAATATCATTGAGCAAGTGCACTGCGAGAAAATATGAAAAAATCTAGGGGAAAGAGTCTCCTGAAAGTTAATTAGAGTTTAATTATTGAACTGAAATGAAGTATGAATAAGAGAAAAGAAAGGTTATTTAAAGAATTTAAAGAAGAATTGTTTAATAATAATACTAAAGGCATTACCTTATTTATATTAATATTTATATATAT
>VNKC01004890.1:0-17563 GCA_008042775.1 Drosophila pectinifera
TGGAAATCATCATTAATATATATAGATTATAGTCTGGGCACTACATCCCAATACCCTGCATCGCGTTAAAATAATTGAATAATTGTTTTACTTTAAATTATATATTTCATTTTACATATTTTACATATTACAGCACTTAAAAGTTTAAGAAACGAGCATAACATAATTTTATACAGTAAGTTTGGGTTTATCTAACCCTTTGGTAACTTAAAAATCAATTAGGTTTTGTATAAAGTCAAAGTCCACGCCCAAATATTTATCTGGAGAAGTGGAACCAGATACAGAGCTGTGTGAGTCCCAGCAGAAATCCGGCATCAGGGGCTGTTCCTGGGAGTAAGGACTCACTTGAGGTTCTGTAACACTCGGAGTGGAAGCAAAGGAGGGCTCAAGACCTAGCAGATGACTCGCCCAATTAGGATCAATTTCACTGAACGGCAGTTGGGGCAGATCCCTGGGAGAGGGGCAGAACTCTTGGAGGTAGTCGTACTCCTGGTAGGGAGGTGTGATCTGACCCAGTTCCAGGACTGGAGGAATATGCTGTGAATCGGGAGCACACATCTCCACGTTGGTATTTACATACTGCAGAAGGCGCTCCACGATCAGTTCGTCCTCCAAGGAGCCTTCGCTAGATTGCGAGGCACACGAATTGGTCATTGAGAGGGCTCCCTTCACCGCTTGCTTATTGGCCGACTTCTTCAGCTTCATGCGGCGATTCTGGAACCAGATTTTGACTTGTCTCTCGGTCAGGCCCAGACGCTGGGCAATCTCAATTCGACGGGTGCGGGCCAAGTACTTGTTGAGATGGAACTCCCTCTCGAGTTCGATCAGCTGATGACTGGTGAACGCTGTGCGCGATCTCTTACTCTTCTCCAAGGACTTCGAGGGAGCTAGGGGAGCTGACTCCCAGTTTAGCTCCGCGCAGGGGTACATCTAAGAGGGACAACATATAGTTAGTTTCAACTCATATTCACTGGTAGTCTAAGGTTAACTCACCTCGAAATTGCTGAGTGAAAAGCTGTCCACAAAATAGTTTTCTTCGCTGATGGAGATCATATTTGCCGGGAGAGTACTCGCTTGCTTCTGTCCGCTAACAGTTGTGTTTTTTAACTAGATGCCTGCGAAATAGTCTCATTTGCTTATATACCGACGCCTTAGGTACCGAAGCGGATCGGATTGGCCTTGGTTCCTACCTGTGCCGCCTGCGACACTTCGAAGTTGGCAGCCGGCTGGTCTGGGTCTTTGCGAGCCGGGCTGAGGCTCAGGCCGCAGACCAGGCTCCAGGATAGCGTCACACGAAGTGGCGTGAGTCCTGATTGCGTCTTGTTTACTTAATTATAGTCAGTCTCTGCGATGTCCTGAGACTTTTCCAGTATGTTCTTCCAGAGCTATATATGTATATTAAATGAGTTGATAATAAGTTTTACTTGCTAGGTGGACTGACTTAACATTATTAATAATACAAACTCCTTTGACGGTTGAGATATTCCTTTAATATATATGGCATATATCTATATTATTATATTATTAAAAAATATTATTAAAATGTCAATATTGAAAATAAATGCAATCATAAAAATAATATTCTCTACAATATATCTGGCATTAAATTGGTTTTAGAAACAATTCAGTTAGCAACTTGTGAGCCCTAATTTGTGGGGTGGTGCTACCACAATATACCTATCCTAAAAACATCTAGGAGATCCACTGAAAGGCCTATCCTCCCTACCTGGCTTTAAGTACAGCACAGCTTTGAAGCTGGCCACCGCTTACCCCACTCTCCTGTCCAGGTAGATCTTGACTATGAACGGAAAATTTTTGGTTTTCCCCGGGGTTTTCCAAGACGGTTATGAATATTCGAGAATGGAGTTACCTGGTGATCCCACGGTTCGATCCGATCCGATCTGACCCTTATCCCAGGCCATAAAAGGGTGTCGCTGGCACTTCAAGCTAATCCAAGTACCGCTATAAAATCAGTTGCATCCCCGTCACCGGTACTACGTGATACATGTCATAGATTTATGAAGGCTCAGGCTTATGCAAACTAGCACGGGGTTTGGTTCAGTGTGTTCCAAAGGATAATGCCAAAGCACAAGTCCTTCTAGATATAGTTCAACTTAAGTAGAATCTTCTGAGAGCTCAGGAGATCTCGGGTTAAGGGTATCCTTATCCCAGGACTTGGACGTAGACGAAAGACAGAAGAAATTCCTTCAGCTGTTAAATATTTAAAATTTAATGTTACCACTCTGCCAATAAATTCTATGCTTATATCTAGACTCCATATACTATTTCTGTTTAAAGCTGGTTGGAATATGAAGTAAAAAGAAGCCATGTGTCCCGGCAATTTCGTGGTCACCACGATAAGAACAAGACTCCTCCTTATGCCTCCCTCAGAGTGCTCAGATAAATTGGTGTCATCACATCATAAAGTAATTTCCAGCATATTGAAATTTTCCTCAGCTTTTCCATCTCAGCCGGCGTCTGGCGTGTCACATGAGACGAGGTCCATATTAGATTTGTCCATGGACCATGTTTTGTGGACAATATTTCATCGTCAGCTGCCACAGAGTCATGTGTTTTTATTAGTTATTTGATTATGCCAATAATAGAAACTTGTAGAATTTCATTATCGATAAAGTTTGGCAAAACAAGGAGTATGCAGAGGAGTATTCAAAAATTGTGTGGCTAATGAATAAAGTTGCAAGTGTGGAATGAATATGAAATCATTTAACCAAAACTCTTGTATATTTTAACAAAAAATTAGACATACAAAATATTGACTTGCTTTTGTCTTCTCGTTACCGTGAACACAATACACATATAATGATTTCGATCTTATCCCGATCAATTTTAGCTTAATGTCTTTCTAATTGATATATTTTCACCCGATTGGCTGACACAAAAGCCCGAAGTAGAGCAGTAAAAACACTCCATGAGTTGCGGAAAACAATTGATTGATGCGCTATATTTTTATATATAAATTTAGCTTTTTCCTATTGTTCAGTTGCAATAAAATGGAGACATAACTGTCAGATAATTGCGTTTAATGGAAGGGATTAATGATTGGATAAGAACTTTGTGCCGACTCAGTGGGCGACGACTCATTGGGAGCTGCCCCTTGGATCCGCCACCCACTCCGACCCGGAAGAAGCTTCCACCCAAGTACAAGATGCAACTACCGCAACAACCGTGACAAGTACAACATTTGTGTCGCCTGCCTCGGCTTCAATCTGTCGCCCTCCGCCTGTGCCACGCAACCTTTGACACGCATAAATGGAACAGTCAACCCCGGCCCCTGCCCGGCTCCACCACCTCTCTCTCTCTGATATGCCCCATCTCACAGTTGCTACACTAAAAAAATAAACAATTTGAGACATTTATTTCAAAAAATATTCGGTGAATTAGCCTTAGAAGATACATTTTAAATTAATTTATTATAATTAAAGAATTCTTTTCTCATAGTTATAATTTCTAAGATCAATTTATCTAAAAATAAATTAGACTGTTAAAAATTTAACATTTTGTTAAATAATGCAAAGTAGTAAATAAACCATAATATATTCCAATCTCAAAGAAATTCGTGTTAACTATTCGTATTGTATTTAGTCCATCAAAAAGGTCCCAAGATCTTAATGTGATACTCCCACATAAATAGGTTATAGATATATAACCATCCAAACAGCTATTAAGCTTCTATTAATTTTAATTATTATTAAAATCTACAAATGATATATTTATTTTGAGTGTGTAGACATGCCAATGCCGAGTGTCAGCTCTACGGTCTCCGTTCTACGGTCTGCTGTCCTGGCCCGAAACCCGGACCCGGCACAAACAAAGATCGCAATTTGACTCTACACCACGGAGCTGTCAGCTGGCAGAGAGTGAAGGAAGATTGATTACCGCCATCGAATTGTTTGCCTTCATCCGGGGTAGTTGCCGGCGGGGATGGGGACTGGGGTCGGGGTAGTGCCGCCTCGCAGCCGAGGATGTGCCTGTGGCCTGTGTGCCCGACTTCGATTGAATGGCATCGGAACGGAATCGAAAGAGTTGAGCTACCAAACACGACACTCCTGCTGTCACATGTAAACAACACTTGAAGTTTTTGCGGGCCAAAGGGTTGGGTTTTACATATGGCTAGAGGGGTGCTTAGCTTAAAGCCGCAAATAAATAGTTTAATGAGCTTGGAGAAGATGTCATAATTTTGTAAATACCTTATGTATTAGGGGATACTTTGAATATATACTCCAAAAATGCATTTTCTCCTTGATAGAGTTCCTTCATATAAAGGCTCTACAGTACACATAAAAAAGAGAACCGATTGAGCAGGCACCATTCATTAGTAACCAATTTTTATTTTAGCTTTTCCAGGAAATCATCAATAAACTCCATCTGCTTCGAATTGAATTTGCGGGCATATTTCACACAGTTCTCGAAATTGGGCTCGTCGTTGAGGCCTTTATAGGCCATGGCGCGATACATCCACGCCCTCAGATTCTTCTCGTCCAACTTGTTCAGAACGTAGTCGCAATCGACAATGCCGCGTTTGAATTTGCCCAATCTACAGAAGTATTCATCAGGAGATCCATCAAGCTGAGAACATAGTTGAGTGACTTGAAATCCCTTACTTGATAAAGCAGAGAGCGCGGTTTATGTAGAGGATGTGACTGTCCCGAATGTTTTCGATGGCCTCGGAATACATATGCATGGCAGTCTCGTAGTTACCCCTTCTATATTCAGCGTTTCCTAATCTGAAGGGGGATATGTACATATTATTCAGACAGTAGGAATTATGTAAACATACTTTCGGAAGTTCTGAGCAACTCGCTCCCTTTCCAAACGAGCTTTAGAGCGTTGATCGAGATCCATATCCACTTGCCGCATAAATGGAAATCGGTCCTTCTTCCGATCTACCGGGGTAAATGTCCTAGGCTTGTTTTTTCCTTTTGAGGAAATTGCTTTAGGGGTAGGGAAAGCTGCGGTAGCAGCTGCCGGCTTCTTCCGCTCGGTGATTATAAAGTTTTCTTCGGTCAAAAGCATTGATGTTGGAACCTTCTCAAGTGTATTTGTTTCCTCTTCATCCTCCCTAGATGACATTATTTAAAGAAAAATAATTAAAACATATTTCAACATTTAACTTAACACTTACTCTTTAGGCCTGCGAAGGCTTTCGAGCAGCTTGACGACTTCATCAACCGTTGATTCAGATCCCAAAAAACGTTCATCAATTTGAGGGTGTTGCAGGGAGTACATATTATTCAAACATTAAATAATGCTCAAAGGATTTGAATAAATATTGGTTTTAGACTTGACCACTGCGGAGTTTGTTTATTCGCTTTGTTTACCAGCTGGGCAAACAACCCGCGTGGCAACTTGGGCTGGTTTATTTATTGCCCATAACCAACTGGTTGCCTAGCAATATTGCCAAATAGTGTTAGGAGGCAGTCTTAAAACTATCGATAATATATGTTGTCTAGGTTAGAATACCAAACAAAAAGGATTTAAATATCATATTTGCCACATCCGATTTTTAGTCATAATGGGGCTCCATAAAATATTTATGTGGCATTAAATCCAAACTAAGTATACTTTTATTTTGTCAGTCATTTGCTTTGAATCGTTTACATGATTACGGTCGTAGTCAAACACACACCTGCATGCCCTGTACAACTCATGATAGTCATATTCATACTCACGTTCACATTACTTTTCATTTAATCTCATACAATTTGTAAGATAAAGAAATGCACAAATGCATGCTCTGCCCGGCTCAGCTTGGCTCAAAGGATCAATTATAGACTATAAAACATAATGGCATCTAATAATAGTAGAGCCGCAATCTCGACACGACTGAACCTAGTCCCCTCCAGCGCCCCTCGATTGCAGCTGTAGCTTTACACTCCACTTAAATAGCATATTTTTGTATACATTATTTTTAAATAATTTACTTTAAATAGATTTAATCAAAGTGGAGGAGAGACTGTCAGGGTTTCTTAATTTCATGATTTAATCATGATTTTCATGGAAGATCCTAGTTTAAAAATATTTTTTAAATAAATGAAACATTATTAATGAAGTCTGAAGGCTTCAGTTTAAACTAAAAGCTTTTAAAGCAGATAATGTATCTATTTTAGTATCTCTATTTTATTTTATTTTTAAAGGATCTTAACCTCGGAACAATCACATAGTTTAAGTTATTTTGCAAAATATTTTCTGCGAGTGAGACTCTCTCTCTCTCTAATCGCTCTCTCTCCCTCCAGCGGTGCACCTGGAAGTGCATGTCGCTGGCACATTACCTGCTCGCCACTGCACGAGGGAGCGAGAGGGAGGCGGCGAAAAGGATACCTGTCCGGGGAGAGCTGGGTGGCGGATATGTGTCTGTGTCGTGTGTGCCATGCATTTAGGAGCCGGCTCACACTCGCACTCGCTCCGACCACCGGACATGGACATGCTTAAGCGCCAGGTTCGGTTCTCTTGGCCATGCTGGCAGGCGGGGAGGGGCCGGCGAAGGAGCGGACAAGGGGCGGAAACAAAATGCACGGGAATAAATAATTGCAGTGCGGCAAAAGGAGCCTGAACTGGTTGTGGCACCATTTCATTCCGGCAAATGGACAAACGACAACGACACCAAATTGCTCACATGACGCACCGCATTTTTTATTCCGCTCCGCACGAGTTTCGTTCGTTGGTTAGCCAAAGTTGGCAACGGTCCTGCCGGCCGGTAACTCCTTGCCGCCTGGCGGCATCATCAGCATAGATTGCCATTTCGACGTAATTGTTATAAATGAATTTCACGTAATTTAATTATGGGTTTTAGACCGATGAAAAATATTCCAGCCAGCGGGCCATAAATATGGCTCAACCCTATAGTTGGGAGGTCACTTGCATATGCTGCGTATCAGCTGTTGGAGCGGGTTGAGGAGGGCAGGCATGAATTATCCATGAAATTGGAACGATACAAAGGGGCTGAAAATCGTACTACAATTTTAAGTTGATTCTGGGATAGCTGTGATATTTAATCACTTCCCAAATCTCTGTAATAAATTCTAGAAACGAAGTATTATTAGCTATTAATTACGAGAGCTGTATCGCCTTTGAAACCTTTAACTAAACATTGGGTTCCTGACCTGGATTGCAAATTTTCTAGCCATATTACAGATCATTTTATAGCGCTAAAATGAATTCAAAAAGCAACAACAGATGCTTGCAACAACATCACGGCTCACGACCCCCAAGGACTCTTTGGTTGGCACAACAAAAATCTCGTTGTATGACCAAGATTCCATTTTGGGGGCCCAGGATGCCACTACTACCCTTCCACATCCCCGCGCAATTGGCATTCAAATTTGGAAGTGATTTTTTTCACGCGTTCACAATCTTCCGTGGAATACAAAATAAGAGGAGTTTCTGTGCCTGCTGTTCACTATATATGCATATTTTTTGTGGGCCAAAACAGGACAGCTCCGGCCGGCATATGTGGAATGAACGGAAAGTTTTTCCGACTCTGCACGAATTGTTTATACGACAGGTGTTGGCCATATCGCTGGCGTTGAGGGACTAACACGTCTGTGAAATGTCATAACGTTTAAACGTGCCAAAAATATCCAAATTGAGCAGAAAACAGTTGGGTGGAAAGGCTGCCAAAACGGCCGGGAGAAATAGAAAGGCTTTTGGTAGAGGATATTTGTATGCCATAATTTATGGTGAATAGAGAGTTTTTTTTAGAAAAATTTAAGCCACCTTAAAATATAATTTACCTTTTAGCTAGTTTTCTGTTATGATATATGTATCTTAGGAATAAATTGCAGCTTGCGGTGAGTATTCTCTATTCGCTCAACCTAAATAACCCGGTTAATTAACTCCCACGAATTCCCAGCCGAGCCTGAAGGGATTCCTCGGCGAAGCCATTTCATTTGCACACAAAATACATTCCGCTCGGCTGTCGCAAGGATTCCATGGCACTTGGCTTTCGAGTCCTGGCCGCGAATTCAAAATTCATTGCAGGAGGGGGCAGCTGAAGGCAAGAGCGCCCAAAAGGCGATTAGCCATAAAAATTATAGATTCAATCTAATTAGAAAAGGCTGCGGTTGAGCTCTGGGGAGGGGTGGGAAACCAGAGTGAATATTTAATTTAATTAACAAGAAACAATTTGAAGTGTTTTTCGCCCAGCCTCCGTTGCGGCTACGCAATTTATTGTTATGACCAGGCCAAGACTGCGGCGTTGTCATTGTCATCAAGGCTCCAGAATCCAGCTTCCCGCCTCCGGGCTCCCAATGCCCAACTACTAGCACCGATTCTGGCTAATAAAACCGCAATGTCGCCACTGCGCGAATGATTGAGCGCAGAAATTGGCCAACTGGAGCAATGGGCACAATCTGTGCGCTGTTGGACATGTTTATTACATTGGCATTTCGCGTAATTGAAGCTGGGCCCGCGGAGAGTTGTTTACTTGTTCCTGCTGTGGGCTTTTTATGCGACTTTGATTAGCTGCCTCTGATTGCCGTGCGATTAGCCACGCCCACGCTTCCCACATACCGGATTCCGAGTCCGGCATCTATATTCATTATGGCAGCCCCAAAACATGTGCAGGACATGCTCCGAGCAGGAGCACGCGGATATATAACCAGCACCAGAACCGAAGCGAACCGGACCACATGTCAGGAAATGTCAACAATGCGCATGAAAATTCCAAGGATCCACCCCCCAGGGAAAGGTCCTCCCCTTATTCCGCGACTTCCACATGGAAATACTTAGACAAAATATTATTGCCTTAAAGATAGATTAATAACTAAAACATGACGTTTACTGTTTTGTTATTAAAGGTATAGATCATACCACTTTAACTATATTAGAATTCATTTAATAAACATAAAATACTATTATTTATCTCTCTTTTATAAATAGGTAGACTTTAATATCTTTTCTCCGAGTGCACTTTCGGCGAGTCTCTTGGCCGTGGCAAGTGCGAGCGACAATTTCCTCCCAGGGGAAGCAATTTGCCACACACACACCACACCAGAGGGCCAAAGGATCAAAGGACCAAAGAGCCAAAGGGATGGATGGAAGGCCTGGTGGAAATTCCTTGGAGCTGAGTGTCGCATTTCCGCGCTGCAAGACGCTGGCCAGCCACCGCAGCCAGTAGCAAATAATGTGTGCGGTTAAATGTCCATAAATCAAATCCTAACACTCCACCGCTCAAGATGACCAAAGGAACCAGGTCCAGCCCAGGCCCAGCCCAGGGTGGAACTGAAACTGAAACCGAGCCTGGATCCGGATCCCGAATGGAACAGGGGCTGGACCTGTCCGAGTTAATGCGGTTGACACTTTTCTCGAGCCCTAATAGATGGGCGATGCAATGGAAATTCCTCGACTTGACCTCAAGTCGCCCGCAATGGGACATTAAATGCAAAAGTGAAACCGAAGACAACTGGGACACGGGCTAAATGCTAAAAATGAACTCTCCTTCTCTCCCCTTGCTCTTTCCGGCTACAATTTGACCAGTCAAGTGTCCACTTTGCGGGGGAAGGTCCTTTAAAGGATTGATTGTGGGAAAAATGTAACAAAAGGGAAGATTTCAGAAAGTATTCCTACCCTTAAGAATGCAAATATTGTAAGAGAAATAAAAATTACTATTTTGTTATTATTTAATTTTTTATTTATAGAAAGATTGTATAAAAAAATGGATTTTCTTAACTATTATTTAATGGCTAATGGTTGTTTGTCACTGAGCTGGTTAAGAATTTTGCGTCCGAGTGCCAGAGACGTTTGCTTAGCTCTAACAAAAAACGTAACTTAAGGATTCATAAAAAATAAACTAACACGAATTAAGTGGTATAGTTGAAGCTGGGATTTATGTGGGAGAGGCTCAGCTTTCTGGACTTGGCAGCAGGCTCGCCCCACGACAAATTCATAGAGGGAGCCGGATGCACAGCGGTCGAGGCGATTTGGTTTTGGGCACTGGGATGCCAGGATTGGGTGGCCAGAACTGGAGCTGACTTGGACTTCGACCAGGCCTGCGCTGCTGCCTCCAGATCTTGCTTAATGCTCTGCAGGACCAAGTCTACATTGTAGGAATAGTGTCCCGATGTGGA
The DNA here is from genome assembly GCA_008042775.1 of Drosophila pectinifera. Taxonomy (NCBI): domain Eukaryota; kingdom Metazoa; phylum Arthropoda; class Insecta; order Diptera; family Drosophilidae; genus Drosophila; species Drosophila pectinifera. The sequence goes on from VNKC01004890.1 coordinate 10,086, forward strand.
AGTCGCTCCTGAAATGGGTTGATTGGTCGCGCCTCCTGCATTGGATATACTTGTTGTTGGTGCCGATGTGGTTTGAGCCAGGTGCTCCAAGATCTCGCTAAGATCGGAGCTGGAGCACATGGGGTTGTTATTGTTGACGGCAACTACCTCATGCTTGATCTTGCTTGGCCCATAGACTGGCTGCGGATCCACAGGAGCTACTGCCACCAGGGGATGCTTTTCGGCAGCAGCTGCTGCGGCTGAGTTTTCCCTGGGATCCTGGGAATAGGACATCAGTCGCTGAACGATTCCTCGATGTGCACTCTGCTCCGCCTGTGGCTGGGCCAACTTAGCGTTAGCTTTTGGTTCGCGGTGGCCCTGGATATCCTTCTTGAACTTCATGCGTCTGTTCTGGAACCAGATCTTCACTTGACGTTCACAAAGGGACAGCCTCTGGGCGATCTCAATTCGGCGTGTCCTGTACAGATACATGTTGCTCTTGAACTCGTTCTCAAGCTCCACAAGTTGCACACTGGTGAAGGCTGTACGGGATCGCTTCAGCTTCACCCTGTGCGAGTCCTGACTGGGCTGCGAGGGAAGATTCTCATCCGAGGACACCTGCTGATGGTGCTGCTGCTGGGAGGAGTGATCGTTGAGGGTAGTGGGATTGGAGCTTATCTGGTTGTACTTGGGCGGCAGGCTGATGGGATTCGTAGCATGATGCTGGTGGCCGTAGAGTAACTAAAATATGGAGCAGTCGCAATTAGTTTAAGCTAAAATATGGATTAGGTTCCTTGCACTTACATCACTGTACTTGACGACCGTTGGAGCTGCTGGATACGAGCTCACCTTGGCCTGGTGAACTGGATAGTAGTGCATGACGGAAGACATCTCTCTGGATGATATGTGTAGCTCTTATTTCTCAGATGCTTCCGACTGGCCTGTCAAAAGTGGAATGATCTGCTGTCCTAAGCAAACACCACGCTTTTATAGGAATGTATGTTTAGGTAGAGGGTGCAGGCAGGTCACCTCGGAGGATGTCTGGTTGCGAAAAAATTTGCCTACACCCGCGAGTCATAAATCCCTTCGTCGCTCGCCGACTGGCACCACGGAGACTAGCCAAGTCCGACGACTCCCGGCCATGGGCAATGGGCAATCTAGAGGCTGGTTTTGATCAAAATCCCTGCCAGGATTTGGCGTTACGTGAGACAGTTCCAGGGGTCCGTGTCCGGGGCGCAGGAGATAGTCTCGCCAGGTAGACGGGCGGATGATGATCGGAGATTCGAGGCGATTGTTGTCCAACTTGTAGCACCTGTTGAAAGATCTCCGGTGGCGGCGCTGAAAGTGAAACCGATGCGTTGTCGCGGCTTTTGGTCGTTCGCTGTCCGCAATTATCCTTATAATGCAATGAAAGCAACGCTGAGAAAAAGGATACTCCTCGGGGTTTTATGCTCGATTTAGACAGTTTATGACTTTGTTTGTTGTCGCGCAGCACCAGCAGCAAGGATACGCCAACGGAGCTGCAGTCTCCGGCGCGGCGAATGCGAATCCGTCGTGGTCCTTTGGTCCCTTAGGCTTCCATCCTCAGTCCTCGGACTCGGGGATTGTTCGCAAATTTTATTACTGGCGCTATCGGATTTGCTCCTTCTGCGAATTCGCTAAAAATACGCTGTAACAAAGGAAAAGTCATGGCAGGAAAACCATTTGGAAATATGGAAAAATTTGAGGTACAGCTGAGTGGATCTTAACATGAAAAAATATGAATATGATTTTAACAGTAATTTTACTAGAAATTTCGGTAGAAAATCTTTTACCCTTATCAAATTCAATTAATAGAGGCTTGTATACTATTAATTATTTATTTTTGACTCGACTAATATAAACTACATCAGAGCAATATATATATCTTAAAAGATTAAAAAAGAAACGATTATGTAAAGAAAGAGAATTAAAACTTGTGAACTAGTAGAAATAACTACTGTTTTATTCGTACTGTATCTAGTGAGCACTGAATGTAACTCTACATTTTAGAAATAACTATATTTTGGGTAGCCAAGCTACTTTATTAATATGAAATAATTACTATAAAAATGTAGTATAAAATTCAGATTAATTCACAACCAAAATTTAGAAAACTATCCTATCATAAGTTTTAAAATATTCAATAATGTAACTATAATGATGCACACATATCTTTATAAGCTATTTAAATCAAATAATGCATTTGATTCTTTTGATTATAAATAAGCTATAAGCTATAAGTATAATAATAATTTCTCAGGGAATGTGTAATAATTTGAAAAATAGAGGATACATTTTACCAATGATTATTCGATTTGGTAGAATATATTAATAGGTATACAATTTATAGGCAGAAATGAAAATAATGAACTGTAAGAATGGTCCCGGGCTTGGTTTTCCCAGCACAGCCCATCGATAATCCACCTCTTAAAACGCGCCCATTTGAACGCGTGTAGGAGCAAGATCAATAAAAATACCGAGTGCGGGAGAAACCCAATCGACATTCTTTCATGTAGAGCATATAGGTTTTCTGGATTTTCCATAATTTATATCAAAGAAAGTAAACGCAACAAGTTGCCTGGCGGCGCCAGAGAGAGCCGGCTGTACAGTGCCTACCTAAGTAGTGCGACCCTGCAAGGCTGGTCCGCGGAAGGTCGGCTCGCCTCAGGTAGCTATATAAACACAGGCAGCTGGTGCAAAAGTTTTAGGGCCGTGGGTGTTCGCGGAAAAATCGCGAATCGCAGTTTATGGCGGGCATGTGTGAGTGTGGGCCATAAAGTGCATTTTAAATTCATAAGATTTTCGGGAAAACCAGATACAGTTTTCGTTCATCCTGGACAGAGATGACGAGAGGCTGAGTCAAGAGCCATTGCTCTAATACATATGCTTATTTAGTAAATAGCTGCTTAGTTTGCTACCATCGTGTAGAGTAGTTCATATATTCCCATAATGATTTACAAAAAGCTTACAGAGACAACATCAAAGGGTGGTGCACCATTCTAAAACTAAGCTTCAGGCCAAACATATATCAATGCATCTTGAAGGGATTTAAAGCTAATAATAGGATCGGGTTTAGTAATTCCTTCGGCAGCAATTAAATCACTGAAACTGGAACAAGTGGTCGGTCGTATTAATATAGGAAATCTGCTGACGATTCTTGATCAAAGAATGTGCAGTTTAGATAATGACGGACTCTTTGGCATAACGTAAAAAATTTAAAATATATCGAATATTATTGGTTAAATGTTCATCTTTAGCATATAATTGCTCTTTTTGATTATCGCCAAGAGAAACATTTTGCATTTCGAAAAGTACAGTTTTTAGCTATGCCAAATTGCTCCAGACAAGATTTTCTTGCTGGCGTGAATTTAAATTAAGATAAAATGAAAAAACTTTTCCTGAAATACGTTCAAGCCCATGAAGACCTCGAATGGATCTGGCTGGGTATTCCTGGGCTTGAGTGGAACACCCGACAGAGGCAGTCGAGGCAAAGAGCGTATTTCTGGGAAAGTTAACGATAAACAAAAAAAGTATTATCCCTAGAAGGAGCACTGAGACTTGCTTTGCCTGCTGACTAGGCTAGTACATATATAAAATTTAAGAAAACAATTTACAATCTTAACTTAACTTACTACGCGTAGATATCTACAATCAGTTGGTATTTGTACAATCAGGAACAACAGTGCTTAACTTAAAGCTAATAAAACTGTCTGGGTCTGCAACTAATGCCTAGTCCCCAGGCCTAGTTGAAACAGTAGGCGAACTGCGAGTTGCCTGCGGCGTTACGATGCGGATTATACGCTTGCATTATCGTATCCATCGTGCATTGATATTGGTTCGATTCGGACATCGTCACGCCCACTCCCATTCCCAGAGGTGGCGGTGGTTTACCAAACTTTGCGAATGCTGAGCCCCGAATCCCGGTTCCTGACAAAGCTCTAGGTCCGGTGCTCATGTCGTCACTGCTGCCATCTTCGCAGCTCTTGTCCAGACCCTTCAAAGGCTCCAAGATCTATAGGAAAGGTAAACAGAAATTATAATTATAATAATAATTCAAAAAATATGTCTGAGTTATTATTATATCAGTTTTAAGCTCTATGAAAAATCTGATTAGTTCGATTGTGAAGAGTATTAAGAATATGTATAGAAGATGTGATTCTGCTGACCTGTAGCGTCGTCTTCTTGCTCGTTCCGTCGTCCATGTCGTCGGTCGCCTCCGTCTCGCCAACGGCCGTGGCGCACGGTCCGCCGATGCCGATGCCACACAGACTGGGACTCTCGTCATTCTTGGGTGTTAATGGCTCGTAGACCTCGGAGCCGGGCGAGGCAGCGCCGCGAGCTGCAGCGGATGCGGCAGTGGCGCCAGACAGAGCCGAGCGCATATAATACGAGCTGTTGAAGTTGTAGTCGGCCTCCGGTTCGTCCTTCACCAGGACGCGACAGGCGCTGGCTGGCTTTTGCTGGAAGTCAAAGTGATGGTACTGCTGCTGTTGCTGCTGTGCCTGTTGCTGTTGATGCTGTTGTTGCTGTTGCATATGGAGCGGCACGTGGTTGGTGTGGTGATGCATTTGCTGCTGGTGGTGATGGTGCTGCTGTTGCTGTTGCTGTGCTGACGGTGCCTGTTGCTGGAAGAACTGGCCGCCGTTGGGAGCGCTCCCAGATCCGGCTCCTCCTGCTGCCGGATACTGTCCATGCACTTGACGATGCCCATTAGTCTGGGCATGATTCTGACCTCCATTATAGCTATAATATGCGTTGAACGACTCGCTGAAGTGTTCTACTAAGTGAGCCGTGGGCGTAGACGGCGTGGGCGAGGGTGTCAACGCATTGGGCGTGGCTCCTCCACCCAAGCTTAAGGTCTGCAAACTGGGGGGATCCCCATCCGCCTGTTTTAACCCTGGCGAGAGTGGCATACCATCGTACGACTGATCCTTGTGCTGATCCGATTGGATTTTGTGACGACGTCGTCGATTCTTGAACCATATTTTTACTTGCGCCGTGCCCAAGGCTAATTTTGCCGATAGGTCCGCCAATCTGGGGGCGGTCAGGTAACGTCCTTGCAAGAAGTGTTGCTCCAGCTCGGCGATCTGGGAGCTGGTGAATGTGGTGCGGGTACGACGTGGACGCCGCATCACCAATGAGTCTGGTAGCTCCTCTGTGGAAAACATATCTAATAAGACTATGGTATATAAAGCAGTATAATGTGGGTTCTATGTGGGCTCACCTGGCTTGGGCATCTGATTTGGCAGATACGGCCGTATGTAGTTGTAGTTTATGGCACCTGTTCGCTCATCAAAAAGCTTCGGAGAATCAAAGATTACACTGTCTTTATATAAAAACAAGAAAGGAAGCTTAGCTTCGGAGGCCGAAGTTTAGAATGTCCTTGCAGATCAATTATTTATTTCGCTTACAGTCCTGAAAGACCACCAAGATTTCGGACTGTAATGACTTTTTCAATATCAACAATGACTCCTATTAATATTTTTTTACTTTACTGAGTGTGCCCTGCTTTCAGTTAATAAGATCGGAGACTCGAGCTTTAAACATCTTGTCCAGATTGGCATTAACTCCGCAAGGATATACAGCCTTCCACTCACCAGATCAAAGGGATTCCGGAATTGTGGCGGCAACTGGAGCTGCGGATGCTGGTGCGGATGAGGATGGGGGTGCGAATGCGGGTGCGGGTGCGCGTGGGGATGCGTGTGCGTGTGCGGCAGCGGGTGATGGTAAAAGTTTTGATCTGGCGGCGGTTGCGCCATGTTCCCCAAACACTCCTCCGCGGTCTGTCGCCGATTTTGTCGCGAAGGAATGTGGAAAAGTTCTGATAATTCACGTAACCGGTTACATGCGAGGCGTTCGCAAACTTATTTCGCCAACATTTTTTCCCAATTGCTTCGCATCTGGATAGTGCCGTTATATAGGGATGTGTTATTGGCTGCAGGGATGGGGAGAATTAGATGCAGGGCGATATGATGGTTAAATATACCATAGTTTTCGGTTAATGTTGAAAATGAAGCATTTTAATCAATTTAATGAATTACCTGAATTTGAAGCCGATAGACCGATAGATGGAATTTTAAATAATTGGTTTCCCAAATATATGGCATGGCGCTGCCACACTATTCAACGAATATAAAAATTTCATTTATGCGGCAAGGCTAAGATCAAAATCACGATTCCTAATTGTGTGGTAAAACTTTTTCGAGTTCGAATTTATTAAATAAACCATTTCAGAAGGCGTGCGCTCCGGAGCTGGAACCAGCTATGAATTAGTCGCTCCACCAGACTACATATACTATATTCAAATTATTGGCGGGGGCCGGCCATGCGGTATTTTCGACGCCAAACTTAAATAAATATATTGCGACTCCCAAACGTCGCGTTCCAAAATGCGCGGCATCTCAAACGAAAAAGACAAATAATAATGAATTGAGGTATTGAAAAATCGACCAAAACTTTTTATTCAATATTTTATTATTAAATAATAAAGATTTTAACGACGTTTCGAAATTCGGATTCGGCTGTCATTCCATTTTTGGCCAAATTATGCTCTCCAGAAGACCTCCAGAATGTGGACATATGAAGCCTTAATCGCCATTTTTATATCCTTTTTTTGAGACAAATCAAAATGAAAAATAACCATAACTTGGCCAAAACAGCCTTAACTAGCCATGTAAGCTAGTTTAAAGTCAAATGTAAGATATCTGTATGCCACCAGCGCACCATGTAGAGTTGGGGTTAAGTTTGGAAGCTTAAGCTTGCAGCTTTTCGATTTCATCGCTTGGGGTCGCCACTGCTTAGATATAAATTATGTATGATGGGTGTCGAGGTACACTGCCATGTAAAAAACATTTGTTAATTTGTTAATCTTTATTTTTTAAAGATTAAAAATTACCATAACTTGGCCAAAACAACCCCAATTTCAAACCGGAAAGCTTTTCTTTGTTAGATTTCATTTGGTTAATTAATCTGCATACCGAATTTAAAAATAAACAAAAATCAAAAATCAAATCATTTTTAATTGAATATTTCATTATTAAATAATTAAGATTTAAATCGGCATTTTAATATTCAAATTCTTTGTCAAATAATTTATAATGCAATATTTTGTTATTAAATAATTCAGATTTTAACGGCGATTCGGAATATGAACGGCATTTGGCTTTCATTCCATTTCTGGCCAAATTATGCTCTCCAGAAGACCTCAAGTATGCGTATATTTGGGTCCTTAAATTTTGGACAAATCAAACATAAAAATAACCATAACTTGGCCAAAGCAGTCTTAACTTCAAATCGGAAAGCATTTCTTTGTTAGATTTTATTTGGTTAATTAATCTGCATACCGACTTTACAAATAAGAGAAAATAAAATTTTATTCCATTTTTGCAAATTTTAATGATGTAACCCCTTATAAAATTTTGAAAAATCGGAAAAAAATTTTATCTAAATTTTTTGAAACATTTAATATCTAAATAATT
>VNKC01004891.1:0-43769 GCA_008042775.1 Drosophila pectinifera
CCCTATATCGCCCGATTCGCCGTTAAAATCTTAATTATTTACAATTAAAATATGGAAACAAAAAATTTTGGCCAATTTTTCAAAATTTGATAAGGGGTTACATCATTAAAATTGTAAAAAAATGGCAAAAATTTTATTTTTAAACTAAATATGCAGATTTATTATTTACATAATAACCAGCACAGAACTGCTTTCCGAACTGAATTTAAGGCTGTTTTGGCTGAATTATGAATATTTTTAGCTTTGAGTTGTCCTAAAAATTAGGACATAAAAACCGCATTTAAAGACCCAAATATACATAACTTCGTAACCGCATAGTTTCGCCAAAAATGGAGTGTTCGCCAAATGCCCTATATCGCCCGATTCGCCGTTAAAATCTTAATTATTTACAATTAAAATATGGAAACAAAAAATTTTGGCCAATTTTTCAAAATTTGATAAGGGGTTACATCATTAAAATTGTAAAAAAATGGCAAAAATTTTATTTGTAAACTCAATATGCAGTCGTATTAAATACTTAAGATCTAACTGTTGCTTTCCGAATTGGATATATGGTTATTTTGGTCAAGTTATGTGGATTTTAACTCTGATTGTGCAACAAATTAGAGTCTCTGAAGAGTACTGCGAATATGGTATTTTTGTTTCATCGATTTGTTAAATTTGTAGGAAAAATCCGCTGAAATTGGGTTTCAGATACTAGGCGAACAGATGGTACTAGGCAGCAGCTGGCAGTTTTTTGAAATCATAAGACGCTTAAAAGTATGCTTTACTTATTGCGTCCGCAGCATTATTGTGCTGATTATAAGTATGCTACAAAATATTACAAAGCCACTGAATAGGGTTTCCGGTAGCTGATGTTTCCGGTTAACCGAAGAGTACTATTTCGGAAATTATTCAAAAATTGGCAATTGGCTGTTTTGGCTTAGTTATGAATATTTTAAACTTTGATATGTCCATAAAATTAGTATATATAAATACAGATTTAAGGACCTAAAAATGCATAAACCTGATGTGTTCTTAGCAGCATATTTTGGTCAAAAATGACAGCCAAATATTCCGAGTCGCCGTCAACATCTTAATTATTTAATAATAAAATATTGAATAAAAAATTGTTGGTAGATTTTTTAAATTTTATAAGGGGTTATCATTAAAATTTTTTTTCATCATTAAAATTTTTAAATCTTAAAGCCTTTCTCTGTTATGTTTCATTTGGTCAATTAATCTCGGGATACAGATTAATTGACCAAAAAATAGAAAAAAAAGAAATACAATTTTATTCAATTTTTGAAATTACTGTTTTTTAGTCGAAGGTATATAACAACCTGTGATGTTTTCAGGGTTCAGTGAGGGTCTGTACTTTTCCTATGTTTATGCTGGAAATTTTATGAATTCTTGAGTATGTGTTCATGCAACATGTATTCATGCATTGAATGCCAGATTATTTTTAGTCATTCCAATTATTTCCTGCCTCTTTCATCTGAGCATCTCACCTGACATAAGTATAATAGCATTTTTCCAATTCCATATCCATTTTCAGTCAATTTTACCTCAAACACAATATTTTTCCCCCCAATTCAAGAAATAAATGCATAATTCGGCTGCGCATGGACACAGTAATTCTACCAATGAAATACCCAAATGGCAAAGCCATACAACTCTCACATGAAGATCCTTCAAGTGACAATTGTGCTCAAAATTTCAAATTACGAATGATATTTATACCAATTATAAATATCTCATTTATTTTTATTATGCAGTTTTATTATACATTTATTATAAGAGTTTTTGCTTGCTTATATGATCATTTATTTATCGGTTGCTTATGTAATCTTAATTAATGTTATGCAAGCAACTTAGAAAACATGGTTTCGTAAGCGATCGAATTTTCTGGGTTATGTATCGAAAACTGATGTGGTGAATGTAAACACAAACGTTTTCGTTTCGCATACAAAAGTTCCCGCCGGCTTAAATATTGCATGTGATTATATATAAATACATAGTAAATTGAGTAAATATCGAAGCATTTTATCAATTGTATTGATTCACTTGCAATGGTTTACTTTTTTTGTTTTGTTTTCTTAATGTTTTTTGGAAAGCTTTCACATGTCTTGGGTAGTTTTTCGTGCCTGTGCGTGTAGAGTTGTGTTGTGTTGCGAATGCTTTATTACTTTATTGGGAGAGCATTTTGTGTTGGGAATATTCATTTGTAGTAGCCATATGTAGTTATACACGAATACACAATTTATATACGGTTTAAGAGATATAAGCTTAAGCTAACCTTACAGAGTCTTCGGGTGGCGAAATAAAATCAGAAGAACTCTCAGGTCTTGCGCCAAAAATTTTGCCTAAACGTTCGTCTTGTTTGTTCTTCAACTTATTCTTTTGTTTGTATTTTATAATCCCCACTAATTTTGAATTAACCCATAATACCGAGGCCAAAAATCCTCGCCTTTTTCTAAATACTTGACGTTAGACAAAATATGCATTTCCATATAATTTTACATATATGAATATGTTTGTAAGTATTTTTATTGTATCGTGTTTTATTTGTTTATTTATATTAATGCCTAATTGTTAATGCTTTTTGTAAATGAAACAAAAATGCCTCCTGTTTTGTATCTTGTATTCCATTTTTTATTTAATTTTATAAGCATTTCTTATGTATTTCGTCCGCTTGACACTTATGCATTTATATGCAGATACAAAATGCGAAACATAAAAAATATATACGTTACGTTTGTGTTTTGATTGTTATTCTTATTTATTTTGGGAAAATTAATAAATTAAAATACATATATACTATAGATCCGTTGAAAAATGATTTTCTTGCAAAAGCAACTACAATTTAAAGAGGCAATTACATTTCAAGTACACATGGCTTTTGGGGTTTCGAGCAAATTATTTCAAAATACATTCAGTAAGCAAAAATGAAATGCAAATATCAGACTTTAAAACAATGAAAAGCAGACCAGTTCACAACTATAAAGAAACAACTAAAGAACGGAAAGCGAATTCATAAATATTAAATGGCCGGCTTTTGATTTTTTCTACCAGACCTTTTTTGTTGGGTGTTAAATGTAAATTTCCTTTAATAAATGTATTTTGCATTAATTTGCTGTACGCAATAGTTTTTTGTTGCTTTTTAGTATTTCGTTCTGATGTTCGTGACTCTGAAGCACGCTTGTCGGAGTCTTGAGCGTTTCCACTCGTCGCCTTTCCATTTCTCTTTTTTATAATACTTGAAATTTTTGAAGCTTAGTGGTTTCTGTTTAAATGTTTTTGTTTGTTCGATTTGTTATTTGCTTGGGAAATATATGTTGGTGTATGCAGTGTGTTTGTTCTTGCTGTTGCTGTTGTTTTTGTCGTAGTTGCCATTGTTTGCTGTAGTAGTAATGACGATCCATGCTCTGCATAGCTCTCGGTGCATGGCGACCTGCTCTCTAACCGGAGGAGGCAATGGGGCTCTGCTGGCCGTCCATGTCCTGGGCCTGGGCCTTATTCTGGCGCACTAGCTCGGCACGACGCTCCTGCAAAGATTAAAGAAGATAAGGTAGGAATTAGTTTTCAGCTGATGCAACCAAGTCAGCTAATTAATGGCGGTATTCCAAAGATAAGGCGTAATTTTGTGGCAGAAACGTACTAGTTTTTGAACTTTCTCAATTTTTTTCTGTAATTCCTTTTCACGCTTCTGCTCGGCGGCGAACAATTTGTTCTCATAAATGCGTGCCTTCTCCTCGAGCTTTTGACATTCCAATTGATCGTTCTGCGATTTGATTTCGGCAATTTTGATTGTATTCTAAATGAGAGGATATAAGAGAAATGAAACCAAATAAATGATATGTACATGAGATCAAACACAAATATTTACATATAGAATAAACACACATTTGCACCCGTCTGATGTAGTAAACGGAAAATTATTATTTATTTATTATTGTTTTCTGGGATATGTAATTTGATATTTTTGCAGGGTATTATAATTTTAAAATGGAGACTTGCCAAGTAAAAGGAAGAATGTCTTAAAGGAGCAGTAAGACTTCGCTTCTTTCTGTTGAAGATACTTTTTAACCAGAAGGATATTTTTTTTTTTGTTATAGGATACAGTTAAGACCAATTTTTTTTCTTTTTAGAAGATTTATGCTTACCCTGTTTAAGAGCAAGACACTGATTGTTTATTGTTTAATTATTTTAGTTTTTAATGCTACTACAGATACACCAAAATATGTTAATTCTCCATTTTCTTTGTATTAAATATTATTTTTTTTATCACCTGCAAAAATGGATTTAGATTCAAATTTTATGAAACTTCGGCTTGCCGAAGCTAGCTTCCCCTCTGGCTTTGATTTTCGCCAAAATAAAAAACGAAAATAGGAATTTGGGATTGGCTTTACAGACATGTATAATGGCTGATGTAAATGAAGTGGTTCGGGTGAAGGAGACATATTTATTTCAAACAGATAAATGAATAACAAAAATATCCATTTCATTATATAAATAGGTCTCATTCTGCACGACCCCGTGTGGCAGGTAATAATACAGACCTAGGCATAGGTATAGATATTCTGTTCAAGTGTAATAAACTAGGCATGCACTGATTGCTTAACTGCTCACTCACATGCTCCTTTAGACGATCCAACATTTTCTTAATATTTTCATCGCGCAATGACTGGGCTATTTTTAATTTCTCCTCGATAGCCTTTTGCTCATTGGCCTTCTGCTGCTCTAAAGTTTCACGCGTCTTCTCTATCTCCTGGGCATGGATCTGTGTTTCGGTAAAATATAATGAAATAATTCACTTTTGATGGCAGAGGAAGGAAATGTGCCACAGCCATACCTTTAGTTTTTCCTTCATGTCGCTAATAATGGCTTCTCTCTTCTCCACATGCAGCTCCATCTTCGACTCCAGCTGCTCCTTGGTCTGAGTGATGAACTCATTAGTGATTTCATCCTTTTTGCGAGTGGCCTCTTCAACCTTGGCCAGCTTATTCGATATATCAGCCATCTTTTTGGCCTCGAGAGACTGCGAAAGATAGCGAAAAATAATATATCGTTATATGTCATCTGAGTGGCATTTAATTCCAAATATTGTGGGAGTTGCAGTTTAATTAAAATGAACAACACAGATTCGTTTATAATTGTACTTACAATGCGACGCTCTTCGGCCGCCTTTAGCTTTTGCTCAATCTCCTCCACGCTGACGTTCTTGCCTGGGGTGACCGGACGCTTAGGCACGGCCACATTGGGTGCCGGTTCGGCCAGGATGACCTCATAGCTAAGGCCTCCGCGGGACTTCTCCTGGCAGCGAATTTCAGTGGCTGTGTGGCGAAAAGATAGAGAAGGGGGCTTGGTTACAGTAATTCAATATTTGTGCATTGGGGTGCCGCCTTGGGTAGTTGTGGTTGAGGGTGGACGCACTTTTGTTGTTACCCTTAGCTCAGCTTTTTTTCCATCCGAGCAGAGTGACGTCATCTCTGCAGTTTGTTATTTCCTTGCAAAGGGTAGTATAATTTTAGTAAGAGGTTTACTACGCAGTAAAGGAGACAATTCCCTATAAAGTATATACATTCTTGATCAGAATCAACAGTTGAGTCTATGTAGCCATGTCCGTCTGTCCGTCAAATTTCGGCGTTTTAAAGGTATATTGAGAAACTTTCCAAAAAGGCTTTTTGATATTGCAACAAATATACAAGTCACAGCTGGCTTTATTAGACGAAAAAAAAAACAATCCAAAAATTAATATAAAACAAGCAAGAAAGATACAGTCGAGTGTCCTCTACTGTGGGATACTCGGTACCCAAAACCGGGCTGACTCTCCGGAACGTCTTCTACGATCAACTTTAAAAATAATTTCAAATATGATATAAAAGTTTAATTTTGGAACGCCCCAGTTCAAGATAACAGTTCGAGTATAAGATAAGAGTACGAGTGAGATAAAAGATCTTTATTGTTCAGTAACTCCCATGATTATCCATACGATTGCACTATTATATATTTATTACATATCTATTTGCTTTTTACCGATATATTATTATTATCATTGTTGACACAAAATGCAAACTACTGGGGTGTAGAAACACCGGCTTCTCGAAGTTACCTTCCTCAGAAGGGGAATATAAACCACCACGCATTGTAGCTATAACTCTTATAGGAAATCAAAGTGAAAAATACTATCTATACCGACAATCAGAGACGAAAATCAGGGAGAACGAATAATACTATAAGAGCAGCAAAAGATGTTCTTTATAATCGCTGTGTGAAACGTATTCCATCATAATTTCATCAGTATTTCAAGCACAACGTGATTCTCTTTACTTTAATTGTGAACCGAAAAACGATGTTTTAGGACGACAAAATACATTTTCAAGTAAGATATCGATTCCTTAACTCTCCCACTGTCCACGGCAGGAGACAATCTCCAAGGAGACATGAGCTACCCCTCCTGCAGTTGCACTCACCCTTATACTCTTCCGCCCCTAATTCCTCAGCACTAACCACTGCAGCCTTGCCCGCTGTCGCCGGCTGGTTCATGGCCACCAGAATGGCGAGCAGGGCAGGGCCATCCGCATGCTCGCCATGCTTCTCCGCCACGTGCACCTGCAACTCCTCGGCGGTGAAGCCCATCTCATCGCAGAAAGGGCACTTGTAGCTCTGTGGAGCTTCGCCGTTCACCAGCCTTTCGCCGCTGAAGAAAAGCTCGAAAAAGGACCGATTGAAAATGGCCTTCATGGGATGATAGTACTTGTGCTTGTGCGTCGGTCTGTTGCGGCCCTCGTCGAAGCAGCTGCCGCAATAGATGACCTCTGATCCGCACACACAGCACTCGTACCGGCGCCCCAGGTCGCCCTCGGCCAAACAGCTCAGGCACTTCCGGTGCACCGCCGGAAAATTGGAAGCCATTCCACTCAACGACAGCGCACTTGCGGCAGTTCTCAATAAAAATACTGGGATATCGGATACTGCCGAACACGATATATTTTTTTCTGGCTAGCTTTTGTAACGACTCGATATTAGAGAACGGAAACTTTTAGTAATAGAATCAGAGCAGAGCACCGTCTGGCTGAGTTGGAAAAGCTCTGCTAACTCGATTTCAAAACCTCTGCTTACATTCAAAAGTGAACAAATGAGAGGAGATCGGAACCATTGGTTATTTTTCTCCAGAAGCAGTTATTTGGACTGCTAAAAGGAGGTCGATTATGACAGCTTGTGTATTTATTAAAAGCATATACATAAAAAATTATAAATAAATGCCTCATGCTGTACGAAATTGCGTGTTTAATTGGATGATCCTTCGGCCCTAAGTACATCAATAATCGTCATCGTCGTCATCGTCGTCGTCGATAATGGCATCAATGCTCTGAATGATACTGGCCATGGTCAATTCCAGAATCTCAGCGTCCGATCTGACTGCAGAAAGGTCCACTGCTGATTCATTCCCATTTCTAAGAATACCACTAACATTACCATTACCCCCCGAGACTGATGATTGATCATTATTCAAACTGGCCGGATCCTCAGCAATCGAGCCGGTCAGGATATTCCTATTCTTAGCTGCCTCTATCTTCAGATTATCCACCCAAGCATTGTACTCATCGAGGGCCTTGTAAAGCCGTTTCGTTTCCTTCATAATTCGTTTGTGTGATGGCGACATTTTCCGTGCAAGTGGTATCCATAAAAAGGAAGATGATGAAGATTTTTTTCGTACCTCAGTTGGCACGTTCTTAATTGCATCTGGACAAAGCAGCTTCAATGTCAATGGGCTGAGTTCTTCCTCCGCCAACATCGAGCAGAGTATGGCCTCTATGAAGTTCGCCTTCAGAAGCTTGATGCCGACGCGGTAGCGGCTGGGTGGTTCAATCTCCGCTTTAAATTTGGAGCACAGAAAGCGCCCATCGATACGGTCAGAGGCCTTATTTTGCATCAGCTGGTCTTCAGTATCCTGGCAGGCCTTTGGCGGCTTCGCTGCCAGCTGAGCCTGGCGATACTTGCGCAGGCTCTCCACGCTCGGAGTCATCAGCGACAAAACAGAGACTTCGCTTCCAATCATGGAGTCCAACAAGCGCAAATCGGACTGGATAGTGCTCTGGCGGCGAGGATGGGCCATTCGGAGGTTGGCGGCGGCACGCAATCCCCCTGCTAAATTGGAACTGGGTATCTCGATAAGTCCGCTGTCCCGCTGAACCAGGCGCACGGACCCGGGAGATGTGCGACCAAGACGCAGACGGCGCTCGACAAGACCGGTGGCCACCTCATGCTCAATTAGACTGATGTACTTGTCCACAGTCTTCACAACCTCTTGGCCACACTGCTGGGCACGGAGCGAATTGGCCCGCTCCACGATCTCCACGCAGCGAATGGGAAATTCAGGGGCAGTTAGGTTGAGCATTTTCAGGTGTACCAGCAGTTGGGCCAGGGTCAAGCCATCTTCGCAGAAGCCCCTGCGGGGCTGGGGCTGGGTCGTGCCCCTTGTCTGTCCCGGCGGCAATAGAATGTCCACAATGGCACGTCGCTCTCGTAGGCCCAGCTCCTCTTGCCGCGGCAATGCGTCAGGGGCCTCTAAAAGCTCCGCCTGGTAATAGGCGGACACCATAGCGATGTATGCCTTGTAGTCCGGATGGGAACGATGAAACTCTGAGAGATGCTCGTACAGGTCGAAGCTAGTCAGGCCGCGCAGCTCACACAGAGCACACTTGTAGCTCTGGATCAGGGGGTTGTCGATGGAATAGCTCTCGAAGTACTCATCGAAGTACAGCTGGTACTCGGCGCGGGCATAGTATACCTTCATGGGATGGTAGTATAGGTGGGGCAACACCTCCGGAATACGGTCGGCGTCAAAGCAAACGCCGCACAAGTGATAGTCGGGGCACAGGCCGCAGCTATAGCGGCGGCCCCGGAAGTCGGCAACCTTGCAGTTGAGGCACTGGAACCCAAGGTGGCGCTCTGGAGGTAGATTTTGCGAACTGGCCATCTCGCTGGGGGAGGGAAGGAACAAGCACAGGTTTAGGAAGCTATCCCGATGGGTTCTAAATAAGATTTAGGCGCCACCTGCTCTCTTAAGCTCGATGTAGCCGGGGAAATTGTAGCAAAAAAATTGGCCAGGCGCCTGCTTTGACAAGCTTTCCGATAATCTTTGCCATAAGATTCTTGGCTTTATGCAGAATTTTTGTTTACGAAATGCGAGGCGTTTGTTTATTAGAAAACGAAGAAGTCTCACATAAAGCCGGCAAGAACGAGAAAGCTTGCACTGCCTTACAGACTATTTTGTAAGATAATGTTTACCGAACTTACACGTCTCGGAATAAGCCTCAAGTCGTCACAATGTTTTCCTCCCAATGAATAAATGGATCAATGACCAAACACCCGACGCTTCGTCGCGCTCGCAAAACTTTAACGGAAGCTAAGCTAAATGCTGCGCGCACAGGTTCGGATTTGCTCGGCAGCGGCGCTGCCAACTCAATCGATTTCTCGCGAAAATCCCAAAAAATTAGGGAAGTCAGACACGTGGATATCCAGTGGATATTATGTTTTTTTTACTGGACGAATAATGAAAGCTTCTTTCAAAGTTTCACTTGATTAATGATGCATGGCATGCTTAGACTTTAAATGATTTTTTTTATGTTTTTCAGTCTGGATTTTTGTGTATTGTTCAATAATGTCATTCAAGGGCCTAATGACCAAAAGTAGATTTTAAATTAAATTCCATCGATACCTTAATGCAATTAACTTTAGTCAATTTATAAAATAAATCTTTTTTGTTTTTATTTTTCGGGCCACCATATAAAATTATAACTTAAAACAGCTGTACTTTTCTCTTTGCAATTCTGCACTTTGACAAAATTCTGCATTTTCAGCGCGGATTTACTTGATTGGTAGGAAAATACAGAATTAAATTATCATTTTATTCTTCATCTTTTATTCACAAAATAAAGGATATATTTCAGGATCAAATGAGTCTTGCTTGGGAAGGTATGGTAAAAAAGCTTTGTTTTCAGCCCTTAAATGCCTGAATGCATCCGGTGAGAGGATGTGAAGCGGTTTCCCCAGTCTTAAAAAAAGGACCTGCTTTCTTGAAAGAACATGTAAAATGCAGTTCTGGCCTAATGGAAATACTTAATCTGCATTTTAATGCGAAAGCTCTAAGCAGTGCTTTCTACTTCTTATTTTCATAGTGTGAACATGTGCGTACAAGCAAAAATTATAATTTTAATGTTATTGTATATTATTAATAAGCCTAATTTTTCAAATCAGTTAATAGACAATTACATCGTTTCGGTTGTCTTTTCGTATTAGAATATTTGAAATTTATGTACATAAGTACAAACTTAACAGGCACTCTGTTGCAAAAATGTATGTGTACTGTATGAGTACCTGTTTAAGCAGCTACATAAAATGAGTCCACATTCACACACACCCTGGCACATATTGTTGACCTCAATTAAAATATTTTCAGCTTTTCCGGAGGAGAAAGCAAGAAAGTGAGTTTTGCCAATTGCCCACAAAAGCGGAAATAAAATGAGCTGTTGACATTTTGCATTTTTAATTAAAAATCCTGGCCGACTATGTGTGCTAATTCAGATCAAATTCGGTTGGGGATAACATTAAAAATTGCTCCTTTGGGGGTAGTTAGATGAAGCGATTTATAAGGGCGATAATTTCATGTATTCATGTATTCATGAACTTAGTCCCTGGGTACCTCCTAATTTAGAACTGATTTTTAAATCAGACTGATAAAAACATCTTTAAACGGCGTAAGTAAAGCACAATCGACAACCGAAACATATTAAAACTGCATGTAAATAATGTAAAACATAAATTTCTTTTATGTTTACGTTTAATGAATTTTTTTAGTATTACTAATAATATAATTAAATCCCTTTTGGGAAAACCTAAAACAATTTAATATATCCTAAAGATGATGTAAAATGATTTTAAATTCTATCCTTGTTATTATGTACCCCATAAATGGAATCTTGAAATAAAAAAGGCATCTTCATTAATCGTATTACGCTAGATATATAAATACTAATTTATATAACGAAAAGTTTTGTTATAACCTTAAGTGCAAAGCAAATTTAAACCTGATAAAGTACACATTAACTAAGTTCTTATAGCACAACCACTTTTCGTTAAAACTCTTGTGCTCACTGAAGAAAAAACTATAAGAGCTTCTTCTGTTGCCTCTTGCATAATATTCATAAAAGCATTTTAATTTGAATTTAATTGCTTTATTCGTCTGAGTCAGCAGCTGTGATGTTGTTGCAGAAAGGGGAGGCATGGGCGTGTGCCAGGCCGACTTTAACCTCATTATCTCCTTTTTGGAGAATGTACATGTCAAGGGAGAAACTTTATTGGTCGTACCACGAGAGCTCTTGTGTTGGCTCCAAGGTTTAATTAAAATGTGCCTACGAAGGAAATTTGCATTGCAAATGCCAGCCCTAGTGAAACATGGACTATTATATTACTTTGTGTATCAGTTAGATCGATGTCTGGTTAAGGACTCTACTTACTATTCAAATTCAAAGTGATGGCCACCATTGTCAGTTACAGGAAACCCGGTAACAGTGTCGATTTAAAACTAAGCTGACAAATTGGTAAATCCTTTTGACTCTCGAATATTTTTTCTCTTCCAGTAAGTTGTTGACGCGCTGGAATTCGGCAACTGAACGAACAGAGCACCAGAGCAACTGAGCGAAGTGAAGGACTCTGCCACTGTGATGCCGGCAACGGACTACAGCCAAGCGACAAAAAATATGGCCCACACCACATACACACATAAAGGATTCATGGGCCGTTGCTGCAATGTTGTTTTTCCAGCTAAATGTAGTTTCAATTTTTGTCGTGTAGCGTGTCCTTTTTGGCATGCGCTGCAAAGCCAATATCAAACGGTGGCTGCTGTCGCTTTTAGGGTAACTCGTTGTTTTTTTTGCCAGCTTTCGGCGACAGTTTTACGTCTGGCTGGCAAACAAACCACTCTCAAGATCCTTCAACCCTATTTGAGTGCACCGCCTCGGAACCAGGCGATTCGTGGTGCTTAATTGCACTCGCTTGCCAGTTGGGAACAACAATATGGCCAAAACGAACAGCTGATGATGAGTCAGACGAAGGAAACCGAGCGGGAAAGGACACCAAAAGAAATAGTGAGTTCGAGGCGCAAGAAAATCGCCATTTACCATGCACTGGA
The DNA here is from genome assembly GCA_008042775.1 of Drosophila pectinifera. Lineage (NCBI taxonomy): Eukaryota > Metazoa > Arthropoda > Insecta > Diptera > Drosophilidae > Drosophila > Drosophila pectinifera. The sequence goes on from VNKC01004891.1 coordinate 12,179, forward strand.
GCATTTAGCCTACTCACACATAGCATGTACAGGAAAATGTTCAGGAGTAATAATAGAGAATAGAATACACTCAAGTCATTATTCCGGTTGAAAAGAAAAACAAAAAACAGGTAAGTTGTGACAAGTGGGAGTCCCTCCCTTACTTGACATACCCGGTACTCAACATTATTTTACCTTTTCCTAACATATATTCTCTACACAGTTAGTACCTAAGAGAAATCTTACAAATATAAGTGTCCTTTTTGGCATGCGTTCGGTTCAGTTCTTGGGTGCTATATCGTCTGTTAGCTAGAAAAAAGCGAAGCTACTTATAAACAGCACTTAAAGTTGCTGGAAATCGCTTATAAAAAGTGAGAAGAAAGTCCATTGCATACAACTAGCCGTCATGATTTCCAGCTGCTGCTAGCTAATGTCTGAGCACAAACGCAGGGGCAATCTTTTCAGTCAGAAACTTACCTGTAAAGATAGTTAAAAATAAAGATATAATTAGCAAGGATAAACCAAAAGGAGAAGAGATATATATGTAGATTATAAACAGCAATCAAATATTAGCATCTATAAATAGTATTATTAAGTTTAAAAGATCTACGTGTCGCATAATAATAATTAGTTTAATAATAAGAGTAGCTTGAGTTGATTTCTAGATTGTAACTTAGGTAACTTTCAACGATATACTTAATTATATTAAATAAGCTTGAAAGGGTATTAGGACTCGGGCTTCCTTTATATTATTTTATCATTCCCTTTTTCACGGAAAACGTTTCTTTTCTTTCGGTTCCGTAACCAAATGCCATGGGAAACCTCCTTCCTTTTTAAACCACCTTTACTTCAGTGCCTGTCTACACGTGACTCAGACTAGACGTAATCAAATCGGAAAAAAGTAGCAAACTGCATATATATCTGTAGTTATGGGTATGTATATCCGTCCGGTTCGGCAACTGCAAACGGCGTAGTGCCGTCAAGTGTTTATTTTTGCGATAAAAAGCTGCAAAAATGAAAAGTCAGTCGAAGGACTGAGGGAATTTAAGTTATCAAGTTTCTTGTTCGCCACTGCAGTAAGTATCCTTGGGAACTCGGCTTATGCGCCTCACAACTGCATCCACGAGCGTGTTTGTAAATGCATACATACTTGAAATAGTCTTTTTTTTTGTTTTATGGAAAAGGTCATAGCACTATTGATTTTCCAATAGTTTGCGCTGTTCTCTTTGCTCCATTTTACAGTAACTTGCTGGCTTTCCTCCGGTTTTAGATGGATTTCAAACGATGTTAAGTGAGCCCACGAAACAGTCGGATTATTGTTAATCAATGGAAGTCCCATTGATGTTAATGGCACTGATAATGGAGTCCTGCACTATAGAGAGAGTTAAAGCTAATTCTCTCTTGCATTTTAGGGCCACTGATCACGAATCTAATCCCCAAAATTTCCTTTTTTTCTAACTTCGAAAAATGTTCTGCAATGTGTGTTGCCAAGAAAGTGTAAAATGCCAACCCGATATTTAGTGCATACTTTCCGACGGCAATGCAAAGTTGAAACATTCACTTACAGCATTTCTTCTAGGTTTCTTAAAGCACTGGCATAAGGAGACTTTCTCCTAGGCAGGTTGGATGATAGTTCTATATTTAATTTAATAAAGGAACATTTTCCCTTAATATTACCGATTGCTTTTAATATGTAAACTTTTGCTCTGCACAGCGGAGGAAACACAGCGTCAATGCCCTCGTAACCACAAGGGAAGCCATCAAACTTGCGGGTTGGACAAACAATCCTGTTTACAGGGGAAACCCGCCCCCATGCTCACTGCGCACAGCTCGCACTGGCGGCGGCTAAAAACAGTATCAAGGCAAACAACAGTGAAAAGAACACAAGTAAGCAGTTGCATTATTTCCTACATTTAACAGTTGAAACAAAATTAGCAACAAAGCAGCCCGCATTTCGCCAGAGTACAGGATTATTTCTGACGAATGTAAGCACGTGTGGGGCATTATTAAGGACACAACTGGGAGGGATACGCAAAGCAGAGTGGAGAATTTAAGCATTCTAAGGGCGCCTAAATGAAGAAAACGGAACAAAAGCATCCATTTACGTAGTCGTTTGTACTGTTGATGTTGCCTCTGCCATAAACGGATGTAAAAGGGGCAGAACACAAAAAAAAAACAACAAGAATCGGTTAGAATAAGGGAAAATGTGAAAGCTGACGGAATTTACAGCTACGCCCCGAGACTGAAAACTTAATTTCTGCTGAATGTGTCGCCGGATTTGGTGGATACACAAAGGAAATAAAGATGGAATGCTTGGGTAGGCCAGAAACGTTCGTAGATTACCGTTAAATGATTTACACAAAGACAAATAATGTCACAAAAAAAAACTGTTTAATAATCCGGTAGTTTTTATAGCGGATACGCTTATGTTACAGACGTATTATTGCTTATATTGTATTACTATCTCCGACACCATTCGGAATACGTACACACCATTGATCATCGAGTCGAATCAATAAGAGCTAGAGCCAACAAAGTTGGTCTCGCCCACACAAATCATGATGTCCTTTAGGGACGTTTTCTTAAAATGTGAGTATAATTTTATAGGAATGATAGGAGTAATTAAACAACACAATTGCAACCATTTATCTATCTCGCTCTCACTCGCTTTAGATGGTCAGTTACGTCCGTGGGCTTTATGTTACTTTATATATCTTTTTTGTCTTTTTTCATATTTTTTTATGTTTTTATATTTTTTATATATAATATATATATATATATATATATATATATATATTATATTTTTTTATAAAGGAATTATTCGTTTTGGAGATGGAGCATGGTAGCTTTCTTTAAATGCTAAATATTAATAATATATCATTTAAAGAACAGAAAAGAGCTAAAGGAGGCAATACAAATGATGAATCCAGTAATATAATAAAATACAAATGATGAATCCAGTGAATGTTTTAGCTTATATTATATAATTATATTAATAACACAAATCTCAATTTTTTTTTTTTTAACTGTTGGCTAAATAAGCATAAAAATAGAATGAATATATTCCATTTATAATATTTTTGGGTTCTTATGAATATTTGTTAATGGAAATAAGGTTCTTTGAAGGGCAACTATGCTTTTAATGAGAGTATAATCTATAAGGCAATTTTCCGATTATTTCTTTTAGCAAAGGTATAAAAAGTAAAAGGTAAAAAAATAACCCATACCCTATTTGTTAAGAAAATTAAATTAAGTATAACCACCAGGGCTCAGTCAGTAAAGCTTAGGAGTCAACATATCCAGTTCCACCAGTTCTGTTTAGTTTCGCCCCTGGGATCACGTTTTTTTCTTTGTTTTATAAGCGTTTAAATTAGTTTGTTGGCGTTGCGGTTGTTGCCATTTTTGTTGTGGCTGTCATCGGCGATTGTTAAGGCCAGTTCAGCCCTTGTGTCTATGGCTGAAGTTCCACCTTTGGCCCTCTATCACGTCCTCTGTGCTGTGTGTGTCCGTCCCCCTTGGTTCCAAGATTGTTTTATGGCCAATAGCAATTTAGTTTATTAGCCGCCAACATGCAGGTGGAGTATAAATCCTCCCCCAGCGCCTGGGATTGCTGAGCGGATTGTGTGCGTGCCCAGGGGTGTGGTGGATTGTCGGTGGTAATTAAACCTGAAACTATGAAGCCTTATAGTGGAAATGTTCGTCAATGTGGCGCCGCACGTTGATATTGCCACAAATCGAATGCTTCATTCTTCCGGCCGATTTTCGATGACGAATGAGCTCAGCTAATGGCAACTAATTTGGTACACTTGCCTATACGAGAATACAACATATAGTGTAAGTATAGTTAAGGAAATAAAATGAGATTTTGTTTGTCCCGAAAACTATGACTATTCTTTCTCTAAGTGCAGCAATTCTGCATTACAAGCGGTTACCAACGAACCAGAGCACAGGGCTTAAGGGAGATATGTAGCTGTCAGAAGGGGAGCACCAACCAGACCACTTTTCAAAAGACGGGATATGTGTGAAAATCATACGTTCAATGAAAATATTTACCATCATCACATAGAGGCAGTGGCAACCAAGGCTGGGAACAAGGGAGAATGCAAATGGTGTCCTGCCCTATAGCCATACATATATGCAGAATTATGCTCCTCTGGGCTTAGACCAACCGCAATGCAATTTTGCGGTAACACACACATGCTTAGACTGCAGGGTTTGGAGCAAGGACTCGACAGTAGCAGCAGCTCACTTGAATGCAGAGTCAGCAGAGAGAGGACCTGCCTTCTCTGTGCGTGTGAAATAATAACGAGAAAAGAAGCTAGCTTCAGCAAGCTGACATTTTTCTTTAGAAATAAATTTAAAATTCACAAAATACACTTTGTAACTCATCCTTGGGAGTTATGCAATAAATAAGAGAAACTTTAAAATTATACAACCAGGGGAGTCACCGAAATTCCTGCGGTTTCTAGATCCCTTAGAAAAGTGTCTAAAAGTATGCAATAAAATGTGTGAGTTACCAAAATCCGTGTAAATTTGTGGTTTTAACGATGTAAAACCAAGGACACATTTTTAAGGTATTTTCAAATACTCGTGACTCACCCAACAATGTAGGAAAGCACAAAATTCATTATAACTACATAAACATGAACATTACTGTTTCCTCCTGGGAAAATCCGGATTTAAGCATCGCCATAGATAATTTAATCAGGCAACAACACATTCCAGCCCCCACAGTAGTGATATTATTACTATTCAATTGGTGTTTAGCAAATTTTCATATAATAACAGCAAACTCAACGCCAAAGCAAAGCAATTTGCTATATTTCTGGTATGCTATGTTCGCCTCCTGCACTCTTTCCCCATTATCTGTATACTATATAGATTTGTACAGCATATGCAAATGCCGACAGACCAGAGACCAGCGTCCAGTAATCCTAAAGAGTAGAGTAGAGGTGGTTAAGAGGGGAATTGGTTTTGGGCTTGATGTTATCCTGGCACAAACATGCTGCCATTGCTTGGATAATTTGTCCGTCGGAGCATGGCAGGCTTTATGGCCCAAAACTATCCCCTCCTAGCCATGTTTCCTATGTACCCTTTGGCACTCCTAATGCATAATTGAAGTTTCGGGGGTTCGAGCACAGAAAGTTTTTGCCTGCGGCCACACGGAAATGCTCCCAGAACCAACAATTCCAAACAAATACAAGTTCCAGCACTCGGAATGCATATATATTTCAGTCGTTGGAGCTTAAAATGGCTGACGTGAAGAAGTGCTTTAAGTTAAGAAATCAATTTAATTTCATTCATGATTTACGATTTTTTTTAAATCAGAACCAAGACCTAATGCAAGAGACAGAATGTAAGGAATTCTCAAAATATATTTTTAGAGACTCAAGGTTAAGACAGCTTGTCCTGGCGCCTGAATTCATAACTACATCTAGTAACAGCCTGGTGATAATCACGCTAAGTGTTGCGATCGGTCAGCAAACGGATACTGATGACTATGATTAACTCTGTCTGAAAATCATGTTTCGACCGTTCTTAGATTCTTTCCGTTTTGGCCCATCCGTTAATTATCCTACGTTTTACCTGCTATGCACAAGCAAAGCGGCAACTAAAGCACATACGTTCCGTTCAGTAAGGAGCGAGAGCTGGAAGAGCTTAACTTTTTATCTCAATCATAAAGAAACATATCCCGGATTGGCTCCTAGAAAGAACGTTCTTTTAAGTTTTATAAGTTAATTTTTGGGAATGGTACCGAAAGAACTTAATGTCGCAGCTCAGGTCTAGCTAGGCTTGACTTCATGTCTGCAAGAATCTCTTTCTAAAATTACTTAAATATAAAGTATTTCCGCTTTGTTTAATGTGCAATTACAAAAATAAATGATTTCAGGGGGACACAGCCTTGAATCTACAGAAAAGGTTTATAGTCAGTATATAAAAATTATCGAGTTTTACCAACTATTTATGAGATGACTATTACCTTCACCCCTAGAACCCAGTGGACCCATTATATTATATAACGCCCAGCTAACCTCTTCGTCCACATTTAATCGCACGATGGACAAAGTTTGCTCTCTTGATTAGATCTAATAAGGCATTGAAACTGTCTGATAGACAATACGTGCTCTCAGAGCAGACAACGTTGAAGGCAGCAAAAGAATAATATATAATTTCTGGAGGAAAAATCCACGGCAGGTAGAAAGGTCGCAGTCAAAAAAAAAATGAAGCAGAAAACTAAAACGTGGGGACAGGACACGACACAGCCGACGAAGCCCGAAGGACCAAATTGAGTCATTCCACCCACCGTCTCCTTTTTGGTTTTTGTGTGAGTTTGAGTTGTTCCTGGCTTTTGTGGGGTAATAAAATGTCAAAATCGTCTGGGCGTCGTCATGGATAACGAAGTAGACTTTGCCAAAGCCCTGGACACCAGTAATAATTCCCCTAGAAACTCTGGACGTGTTTTAGGTATTTTTTTATAATTTCCACGTGCCGAGTTATCAATGTTTACGCATTAGTTAAATAGTTTTTTGTTTAAGTGTGACACTACCGCTTTTGTTATCAAATTTTGACATTACAGAAAAGAATATCAAGAAAAAGCGATATATATCGATTAAATATGCTCTCTTTATTATTTTTTTTTTTTCTCAAATGATGAGTTTCTTTTTTATGGAAATACTTGTTTAATATATCGCTCGTTTTCAGTCTTACAAATGTACACTAAACAAAACATGTACACTCTTTGTGTTCAAATAAAGCAAGTGAATATATAGAATATTATTGCATTTTATATCTAAAAGTTGTGTTGGGAGTTTACATATACTTACTTATAAATTTGACCTTTTTGATGAGTCGCGGCTGCTTAGAGCGGATTTTATTATTTTTCTTGATGGGCGCCGATCTTCTCGAGACTATCAGAACATTTCGAAGTTGAGGAAGTTAAGATAGCATGTATAGAATATAGATAATATTATTACAATGGATTTCTTGCCAAGAAGGCAACCGAATTGGTAACAGTTTGACATTTTTTGGTGGAAATAACATTAGGGAAGTAATAAAAAAACGATAAGCTGTGAAAAAAACCTTTAAATTAAATAGTTAAAAGTTTAAAGGAAATATATATCATTTTGTTGTGGTCCGGAATGGGAGAGGATACGTTCATACACAATTCGAAATAATATAAATTACTTCTTCCAATCAAGACCCACCTGTATAGATTACTACTAGGACCAAATATTTTGCCAAATTTGTTTTTTGAATTAGTCAAGAAGGAGTATTTTTCACCCCGCACATTCATACTGGTTAAAACTCATTTATATTTGCAAAATATGTTAAGGATGTTAGAAAATGGTTAATGGAAAATCATTACATAAATGGAAAAAACTAATTTAAACATCTGGAGATGGTTTCCCGAGACTCAAGCTGGGCATTATTTATTTATTTTTTTTATCTTTGTGCTGGTTACTTGCGACAGAGAATAAACCAAGGTAGAGCCAAAATAGTTCTGACAATAACATGGCATTATTGTTAAAACCCTATTAAACTGCAAAAAAACAGTCTGTCTTTATGTATATACGCTTTTAAGCAAATTACATTGAAAGTGGTTTCTCAGAAGCTAATGCAAAGTTACGAACGAGAACACCAAAAAAAGATAAGCTTAAAGGCCTGGGGCGCCTTTTCCTCACCGTGAAAAAAACTAAAGCTACTTAGGTGCATCAACATTTCATGGCCAAAATACTCAAGGCGGCCCTTCAATTTTGTTTTTTTATAAGGATACGGGATAGCAGCAAGGCAAAGCCAAGATGACCGTTCTAAGGAATATTACATTGCACAAATTACTGAGAAGACATCTAAGAGCTACCTATTAGCAGCAGCTGGCAGAAAAGTCAGCAACGATTTTTGTGGGAGAACTTAAGGAAATGGCCAAGTCAAAATCAAAGCGAGTATAAATATGTTTTTGAATTTATTTTTAAGATCAGGAAAGAATCCTGGTGAAGTTAGCTTTTGAGGCAATTAAATTACGAGCCCATTGACTATCTGAATATAAATCAGGGTACAAATTGCAAATTTTGCAATTTGGCTTTTAAGGGGGTAACAGTGCAGGCGTCAGGCATTTATTTGGAGGCCAGCTCCGTGCCAGTGCCAGTGCCACCATCCCTACGTGGTACGGAACAAACGAGCGCCATATGTGAATGTCAGTGTCATCGCTGAAGTGTTTAATTTCTGGCTTGCCAAGGCGAGGAGGGGGCGTACAATGAGAGTGGAATGCATGTATGAATTATTTAACAGCCGCCAGCGAGAGGAGCCCTTCCGAGTCAGAAGATAAAACATTTCACATTTGATGGGAACTAACCCAACTAAGGCTACGGGTATTTTCTCTCCCAAAGGATAAAAGCATGCAGGGGTGCCATAGAAATCACCAAGGTTTTGAAATCCCTTATAAAGGTGCTAAATGGGTTCTTACTTTTAATGATGTAACATTATTTAGCACAGTTTTGGTTTCCCCTTTAAGGGATTTCAATACTCTACTGATTTCTGTAGCACTTCTGTTAGTGTAAATCCAATTTACGCCCAAACAAAGCATCGCTAAAAGACAGGAAAAAAGCGAAATATTAACCTCGACAATGATGAAAATGCTATAAAAAATAAATAGTCTAGAGACAGGGGGCTTCTGGTGCTGGGAGAAAATTGAATTAAGGAAACAGACAGCAAAGCAGAATCACGTAGAGTCCTAAGAGAAGAGACATAGTCAGAGTCTCTTGGAAAGTTCAGGAAACAAAAGTGGACAACAGAGCAAATGAGCCAGAAAACACATCTACAAATTATGTTGTATCTACAGAGTTTCTATATCATAGCTAAGATATGCAGTGTTTTAAGTAAACAAATCAAGTGAACTGTCCAAGAACAATTCTCATTTAGTGCCATAAGAGAAAACAACTCTCATATAACAACATAAGAGTCAAGGGAAAAGTTGGGCTGAACCTCACTCCTGTGAGTCCAAGATACAAGTGTTTAATACATTGACAGAAATAAAGAAATGGATTGACTGATGAGAGATGACTTTTTTGGCCATTTTTTGTTGTCATTTTATCGGCCAAACTTTCTCCATATAATATACGTTTTGTATGCAAATATTCAAAGGGAATACGCAAGACCAATACGTTGGCTTTTATAAGGAACGCAAGAAGCCGCTGAGTTTTGAAATTTGTCAGAGCGGAGACGGAAGGCCAGGGAAACCAACAAAATAAATGAAAATTAAGTTTCGTTATGTATGCGTCTGTTACGTGAGCCACATGCACAAGGCGCCGGCGGCGGAGAAACAAAAGGAGCGCAGGAGCCTACTGGTGCTGGGATAATATGGAAAAATGTTACCCAGTACGTGACGGAGTGTCCCCACATAATATACTAGCGCACTGAGGATGCTGCTACAGGAACAGCAGCCTGATCATAGACACATATATCCCGCAAACCGAGTTAAAAAGTTGCCCTGAGCTCTGCCAAGAATACAGAAACTAACCAAATAAGATTACGTTTTCTGAGGCAAGTTGATGGATGTGGAAAGTACCTAATACTCAGTGTTCCCACAGAGCTTCATCCAACTTTGAACGTCAATTCCTGGACTGGCCATTTGTGTGTCTCTCGTAATATTGTTTCCTCCAATTTTTCTAATAACTTTTCAATATTAACGTACGTGTTCCTTTAATCTGCATATATCTCCTACTCTCTCAACGAGAGTCCTGGGAAGAATACTTAAAAAAGTCTAATCAAAAACAAAACAGACGATATATTTGAATGCCTCGGAGAACGGCATGGTCTTCTGAGAGAACTCTAAGCCTTCATGTACGCTACCGATAACAAAACCCCTTGGGTATATTCTGGACTACACGACGATCCCAATTAAGTCGTACCAATAGAGAACTATGTAACAGTTCGATCTAGATTACAGGAACATAAATCCAGATTTCGTATTCCGGGTAAAATCTTCTCAACAACGAAACATGTGACAAGAAAAATGGCCTGACTTTCTAATGCTGAATACAACCAATAAGACTACTACCATTAGAAGCGCACAATACATTGAAATAAATCAATACTGGATCAATAAGTCTATGCTGCCAATGGGCTGCGCCGTCCCCAGACAATGTAGGTAGAAAATCTTTTGTTGGTAAAATATGGTTGTAATGCTACTGTCCAGGAGCAATGGAAGTTTCTTTATGGGATATACAAAGGAAAGAAGCAAGAGTTTAAAGAACTTTGTTGAGCCAAAGAATTAAAGTCATATATGAACCTTAATAGGTGTGTTAATTTATTCATTTGAAGTATTTAGTGAAACCTAAAGGGTTTCAATGGCATAAATCATTTTGAATGCACAATTAATGAAACTAATTAGCAAAGTGTACTTTCACTTAAGGCCTAGTAGAACATGAATTCATTAATTTTACCGGCAGTTTAAAGGTCGCGCCTTCAATCCCTTCTAACCATTTCTATCCTCATCGCTCGGGGCTTCTATCATTAGGCAGAGCCCTTGATTTCGTATTCGGTCTGCACTCACGATGCCACTAATTGTCACAGACTGAGGGCACAGCCCTCGAGCACTTTTCTCCCCTATTTTGCAGCCACCCACAAATGAACACTTCACCCTTTATACCACCCCAACCTCACGGATTCTCTTATTTTCCCACTGTTCTAGCCCTCCTGGCTTTTCGCTTGGAAAATTTGATTTCCCTGCCACGAAATTGCTGTGAAAAAAATTATTTTTTGGCTGCAGCTACTGCAATTTGCGAGCGGGAAACAGCCATGAGCTGAAAGGAAATTGGGGATTCAGATGCGGGGAGAATCCTTTTTTTTATTCGTATTCAGAACTTCAATTGGTACTTTGCCAAAAAGGAAATTTTACTTTTGATAGCAATTCAATAAAGGACCAGGAGGTCACGGTTTTAAAATTAATGTCTGAGATCACGAACGGTTTAAAGTTCTCATAAAACTTAGTATAAGCTTTTGTATCATTAGAGTAATTACTAACCGAGGAATAATTAAACACATTTTCGAATACTTCACAAGCAAAACTTCGCCAAAAGTACATGCCATAAACTCCAGAAATATGTTGAGTGTTGGAATGGAGATTGTCGTATATATTAATGAAGACAAATTGTAGGACTGAATGGAGACTCAGTGGAAGAGGAGTGACAAATCAACTCAGCTTGACATCTGTGGGAATTTAATGTGATTTATCTGGCATATTGTTGCCAGGACCATAATTCTGATGGCTGAATGTATGAACATAGCATGTGGGTTGCTTTTTGATTTAAACTCCCATTGGGTCTAAAAACTAAATGTAAATGCACTTATTCGATAAAGGTATAGCCCTCATTCCTAGACTGTGAGATATCCAAAGCAATGGTGTATTTAACAATTTTCTGGATGTTTTCTACATTAAATTAAAATAATTAAAATTAGGATCCGAAATAGTCCAAAAACTCCGTCTTCATTCGCCTATAAAAACTACAGTCTTGCGTGTTACCTTAATTATCGTAATTTAGCAAATTTATATCATAATTGGCATAGTTCGAGGTATTTGTACTTGATATATAATTGCAGTCCCAAGGTATACACTGCGTCAAGAGCCTTAAACGGTGCCCTATTCGCGGTGCCCTATCGCACCCATCAAAATAATAGGCAAATTCTCAATTTTCCGCATTTTCTTTTCCCCTAATGCGCCCGTCTTTACACTACGTTTTTCATTGATACCCTTTCCGGGGAGAATAAAGATTTGTGTATTAATAGAAAACAGAAAAGTTCGATTGTAATGTTAAAAAATATCATTATGGTAAAGTTATAAATGATATCATATTATCTAGGTTTTTATATGTCTAAAATTGCATCATTTAGTTGTTTCTTAAGAGAAATCCATCTATTGCAATGTGTAGTTCTTTAATAATTAATATGAATCTCCTGTACTTTAACAGTACAGTAAGTAAGTAAAGTAGCTGCCATAGGAACGATCCGTCCAATTTTATTGACTTATTAATTGTATTCCCAGGGCAAGGGTAGAAGGACTTCGGTTTGCCGAAGAGCTCGATTTTATATAAGAGGCGGTTAATAAATCAATAAATGCCGTCCTTTGTCGTCACTCTGCTTGTGTGTTCGCTGGTCCGTGTGCATATTGCGCAATCGTTTCGCGCAAAGTGTGTGAGTGTGTGTTTGCGATTGTTTGCGGCGATTACTAGAGCTTTAATATTCCAATAAAACACATATAAGCAGGCCAGTCCAGGCATCATTGAATGGGCTGCGTATTAAGACATTCCATGCGCATTTAAATGCATTTAGGGAAGGGCTTTCAGCTGGAGTAGCAGAAAGTGTGACGACTACACTTCAATTTCATGCCTATATAAATAGTACTCCTAGACTCCAGCTCCGACATTGGATGGTGACTCATAGCTCGCCGGCTGGCTGGCGCCCCATGCGATGTGAACGCCGGGTAACAACGCAAGCCAAGTACCAAAATAGTCTAGTCGTGGCTGTCGGGGAACATTTTGTTATTGCCTACTTTTTGGCGTTTTTTGTATATACTTTTTCCTTGTTATTCAGCGGTGTTATAAAAAATGTAAATGGATTTTAGATTCCGTGAAAAACTGACAAAACCTCTCCAATTTAAGGTTCAGAATGGATTAGGATTTTTATTTTCATTGAAAGGTACTTTGTAGCGCACTTTTGGACACCATTTCAATTGATTTCACGCCCACAGCCATTTCTGAGTAGATCCTTTTTAAGAGAGATTGATTTTTCGTCTGTCATCGTTGTGTAGATTGCATATTACATATTAGTGAATCAGCGATGACTTAATTTATCTCCAGGGAGGCTGCTGAGGTACTGAGGTAGGGGCTGAATGATTGATGAATTGTGTGAGATGTTAATGTGCAATAGCTGTTCCTCATAAATGCCTGACAGATTAGATCACAGAAAAGCAAAATGAAATATGATGACCACAATTGGTTTGTAGTAGTAGGACCACTATCTTTATTTATTTTAATTGTACAACTTTTACAACCAACTAATTCGAGCAAATTGCCCTTCCAAACCCCGAAGACAAACAAATGTTTAGGTTCAACAGCACCCACAAACTGATATTTCTGGGAAACCTTTGTACCAGGCAAGAGCATCAGAAAACAACTTTGTCATAAAAAAGCTGTTGCCAAAAAGGAGTAAATAAGGTTGTTTGCCTGCAAATGGGGAATATTCTGTTGGATGATATTATCTAGAGACAGAGGAGAATGAGTTGACCATGGCTTTTAGGTGACCCTTAATAAACAACATCAAAACAGTTTGCGTGACCTTCTAACAAACATAATCAATAACCCCTTAGACCATTTGTTTGCAATTGTCTGAGTAAGAAATAGAACAAAGTGGCTAGATTTGCGAAAAATATATCCAAATTTTTGATCTACTAAATAAATGATGAATAAAGGATGCACTGGTGCATTGCAGACTGTGTGCATACTGTGAGTGTCCCTGCAGAGTCCGGGCAGAACAAATAGTTGACAGAAAGAACAAAGGAAACTGAATCATTAGATAATAAGCTAAATCATCTCACTATAGGGTCAGCATGCACAAGGAAAATATAACCACTTCATCTAAGTAACCATATAAACGAACCTAGGTCTCAGCGGAAATTCCCAGCAGTAGTGAACAAATAATAGTAAGTAAATAATTCAAAAAATACTAAGAAGTACACACTTCCCAATAAATATCTTGTAATTATTTTGTTGGCGTCAAACTGTTACCAGGTTTCGAATGCGAAAATCGGGATGTGGAGTGCTTACCTGCTGGCAGAATACCGGGTGCTCGGCACGTATGGCAGAAGCACTGCATCACCGAGTCGCGAACTAATCCAATCAGCATGATGATGAGCTCTGCCTTCTTTGTTTTGCACAACTAAGTAAGTGGTAGAGAAGCTGGTAGTGGATAGCTGGGATATGTGTGGATTAGGTGTTGGCGCTGCGTATTTGTGGGCTCGGCTCCTTCGATAGTTGCAGCAAAATCAATCAAACAATCAAGTGAGTAGTTGCACAGGGACTCTATTTTTCGGTTTTGCGTTTTAGATCGGACTTGAGGGGGCGGGGCAACCACTTGCTGCTGTATTGTGTATTATGAATATAAAACTCGAAAGCAATTCAGCAGTTCTGCCGACCAAATGTGTTGTGAATTCTTGGATGGGTTTTTACGCGGCGTAATTTGTGGTATTGATTTGGCTGTGACTACTTTTGTTGTTGTTTTCAACGAAATCCTTTTGAAAATGGATCAAGGCACCGACGAAATGTAACGAACGCAGCGAACGACAAAGACCAACTAAATTATGTCGATGTTAATTTTTCAACAGTACGCGAACGACTGACAGCCATGGCTGGCTCCAGCTCCATCGCTGCGCCGACGTGAGCGTCAGCGCCGTCTCAAGGCAAGGACAAAAGCACATAAGCACATACAAAAAGGACAAGCCCCGCAGCGGGGGCGGTAAGCCGAAGCACAGCTCAAAGAGAGAGAGAGAGAGTCGTAGAATGTGGGGAGCGTTACTTTTGGGTTAAGGGTTGAGACTCGACATTCGGCAGGCACCAAAGAATATGCTAAACTAAACAACAAACGATATATGAGTTTCCCAAAAGGTTCCAGGTATTATCCCCTGTGTTCCTTTAAATCTCTTATTAAGCTAAAAGTAACATTTTTAGTTTTAAGCTAACTTTACAAGTTTCGATAGAGCCGCTTTCGAATTTCGACGACTGCGCAGTGCGAAAATGGGGAGCAGCTTCAGATATAGAGAGCTGGAGAGTGAGAGAGCAAAAAGTGCATTGAATACAACCGGCTGATTTCATAATACCGGACCTTTTTGCACCTTAACCCACAAGCAGTACGAAAAATATTCAACCAAACAGGGAAATACTATGACCTTTGGGCCCTCACAAGTAGCAAGCATAACAAAATGCATTTATTAGTTATTTAACAAATAGAAACCGATTGTAAAAATCCAAATCCCAAACAATGCAAATGTTTTGTTTTAAAATTATGCCCAAAAAATTAAGCTAATTGATTTTGACCTTTCTTGATGATCAACATTTTATTCAAATAATTATAACTATATAAGAATTTTTAAAATAGTTGACTTAAATATATTAGTTAAATAATGTCTGCTCCCCATATTGTATAATAATTAATGAAATTAAAAGCTTTCTTTGTATTTATATATAAAAGACACCAATTAATTGAATTTTATTTAATAAAAACTATTTTATTCGCATCGCGGATATGGTATTGATTTAAAAGTATACTTTTAATAAAAAAATTTATAAAATAATCCCTAAATTAAAATCAAGCTTAAGCCTAGCTCTATAATGTGTCCAAATTTGGACTCAGTATTCAGTTTAGTATTTATGAACACAATAATTTGATACATATAGTCAAGTGTAATTTGTTGTAGCTATAAATCTTCAAAATATAAGTATTTATATTTTTCAAAATCATCAGTTAATATTTTTGATTCGCTTAACATTGGTCAAGGAACGAAAACTTTGAGCTGGCAATGCCGCAGACAGACAAGTGAGAGGAATTCGAAATACGTTTTCGAATATCGAAAAACTATTAACTACAATTAAATGAGACGCGCTTAAAGGGTCCGAGAGAAAGTCGCTGCAGAAGAGAGGATAGTGAGGGAGAGAGCAAGAGCAGCTGTCAAAGAACAATAAATAAAATGGCGATGACTCAAAAAGCAGCCAAAAGCCGAAAACACAGCAAAGGCGAATCTGAGTCCGGAGTCGGAGGACCGGAGTGTGAAGCTGGCGACGCGTCGGGTTCCGCTGGCCGACCGAGGCGACTGAGGCGGGCAGGCACCCAGGACACGGAAGGGGAACAAGGATATAGAGCGGCAATTTGAATAGCAGAACGGCGCCAGCTGAACAAACCGCACTTGGAGCCACCGATGAGTCACAATATGGCCCAAAAGAGGGAGGCTAAAACGGGAGAAGAGGCAGAGAGGTCCAACGAAGAGGCCTGTCGGGAATTGCCTTTGTCCCCTCGTTTCTAGTTTAAACAACAACAAAATGTTGGGTCAAATACACGGAAACACACATTTAAGATATGACTGCAATAACAACAAAAATATTAAACCTGTAGGAACTAAGACTGATTTACTAAAGTTGATTAGTTATCAGTTAATATTGCACTAACTTCTTAGGCTGTAAAATTAAATTTTAGCCAAGTTCTCAGAGGGAATCTAGACTGACTTGTGGGGTTGGATCACCGCGGTTGACCACCGCTGATATAAATCCGTTAATCAAATTCAAATCAAATCCACAGCCTTAAACCGCGAGTCAGCCAAAAAACAATTGCATTTAGATTGTACTTTAGTGGCTAAGTTATAGCTACCTTTTATGGACTGGTCTCCACTAAATTAAATAATGAATATTCTTATTACATATTTTAAATGAATTAATCGCACCAGATTTTCTTGTAGTATATATATTATATGTATGTATATATACTATATTATAATTAAAAGCCCACCCTCACCTATGGTTTGCAGGTATGTGCAGGTATATTTTCGATGCCTGTTGCAGACGGTTTCCGTCATCGTCTTTTTGTATGACTCACAGTCAGAGACTCCCCTCCCTCCCTTAACCACCCCCTAAGGCAATGTTGGCTAAAAACAATCTTCGTCGCCGCACAGTGGCGTATTTGACCCCAAAAAGGGCGGATTAAATAAGGGAGCACAATGTGAACAAGGATTTATTTATTTCCATTATACAGGGCTTATATAAAAAATGGAAATGTTTTTAAATAAGAGTTTAGCATTTCTTATTATGCAAATTTTGATAAAAAAAAATAATTATTATTTTTAATGGTTTCTTTTTTTTAGTTAGTTATATTAAATATATAAATATAAATATTTTTTAATTATATTTTAGAATATCTTAACAATTGGAATTTTGTTCAAAAAATGGCATGGTAGATATAAAGGAATACATTAGTAAATAATGAAAAAAATATTGTTGGCATTTTCTCATAGAAAACTAAAATATGAGGCGACATTTATATCGAATTACTCAGCTTCTAGCTTTAAACAAAAAGTAAATTAAAGCTTTTTGATCAATTTTATGTGCTTTTCAAAAATACTGATATCGTTGAGACTAGCCAAACTTTTGAGGTCACATACCCCACTGTGTACGACGTCTTCGTACTTGTAGTCTCGCCGTTGCAAAATAATACCTACAACCCCCAGAGGAAGAGCAACTACTACTAACCTCCCAGATCGTATTTCCAGCCCCTTTGGACGGAGGACTAAGCCAAATGAACAACAGAGCAGCGGTTGAAGTTCGATTATATTGCAAGTACAGGTGCCAACCAGCAAACATACTTACACACAAGTTTGTATACGTGCATATATCGCCAGCATTTACCACTTTATATTTAAATTAAAACTTCTTGTTGGTTCTTTTCCACTTTGTATTGTTCCTGGCTTCCTCTTATTTTCTTTGAATGTTTCTCCACTAAAAACAGCAGTTCCTTTATTTAGAATATCCTATATTCAACAAAGTCGAATGGGTTAGGCCGATTTTATCTGGGTTAATGTGTAAAGGCACGTCGTTCGTTTGTAGTTGACCCTTAAAGTCTCTTGAATAAATCTCTGTTGTTTGACGATTCCAAAATATATAACACAGCAGCCAAAAGAACAATTTTATTAAATTGAAATAATAGCTCTGATTTTGACAAATTTGTATCAATAAATTAGCAAACTACTTTACTATGAACTTTAAACCATACTCTGCCGGTGCATGTACAACATAAACAACGCACCAGTGCGGCAAAATTCTAGTTATATGGATACATCTAGGCATTTATTACAGTTAAATAGCTATTATTTTCTCATAGCTAGGTTTTATGCAATTTTGCAAAAAAAATTGTACCTGTTCTTTATCTTATAATTGACTGTTTTGATCTATTTTTTACTCACAAAAATACAAACCTAGCACGTAAAAGTATTACCTGGGCACCAGTGCCTTAAACGCCGTGCTTTTTAAAGGAAATATTCTCCTTTATCTAGTTTAATAAATTGAAAGGTCTGCTTTTAACAGCGAGAGAGTAATATTTAATTTCCACGCACCGTAAAAAGGCACTGAAAACTCACGGTTTTTATAACTTTTACACATTCTGACTGACTGCGCTTAAGTGCTGAAATCGTCTTATCATAAAACCTCCCCAATTCCACTGCATATTCCACTTCCATTTTAAGCTAGAAAATAAATGCTGCAAATTCGGAGAGTTAGGAAACTTTGCTAAATTAATTGAAATATTTGTTTTTTTTTAGTTTGGGGTACTTAGGCGACTGCTAAGCATTTAAGAGGTTGTTGGTTTGTCGTGTTTATGAGTTTGTGTGCCGTATATCCGGCGAAAGCGCAGTCCGGAAACAGAAAACTGAAACTATGAGGGACTCGAGGCTCGACTCGACTCGACACCACTTTACACACCTATAGGTATAAATAAAAAATCAACATCTCAAGAGATTTGAGTTGAAGCAGCAAGACGTGTCCGGAAACAGAAGGGGAAGCTGGGGCTAGCGGCGAAAATTCAGTCAGCAGTAAAGTACTCTGAGCTATAGGAACTCCGGCTATAAAAGTTCTTTAATGTTCCACCTTCTTCGTCTGCGCCATGGATGACCATACAAGTATAGGAGTCGATGCCTATTCGCCTAGGAGATACCCTGTTTGTCATTGTTTTGAAAAATTATCGAGACCTATCAACTTATCCAAATCTTCTTTTCTTATTTAGAAATACCTTATATATGTAACGTAATTTGTCAGAAAGGAATAGCCACTCCATACATTTCTTTACAATGTCCGTCGTAAGGCCAAAGTCTAACGCAACTGCTTGTGAACACGTGACGCATTACGTGATATGCGTTGCGTACCGTGCGTGGTGGCCACCCATCATTATTAATGCATTACCAAATGTAGAGAAAAAGGAATGGGATTTCCGTGGGGGAAAACGGATAAACTCACCTTCAACCCCAAATTGCAGCTTAGTCTTTTAACCGATTTCGCGTAATTGTACCAATATATATATATATATATATACTGCCTCACTGGTAAACTATATTTTTTTGAGTTCCATAGAAACATCCGGACTACTGGGAGTGTCGCAGAAATTACTAGGGATTTGAAATCACTTTAAAAGGTGTTTAAAAACAGACAGTAAAGTGCAAATTGGTTTGCTTTTTACGATGACACATTGCAGCTATTATAAAATAAAGATTTTGTTCCAGATAAAATTGTGGAACCATCGATATCACCGATCATCAACACTATTCTAGCTAAAGGTGCTTTGCAAAGTTTTCTTGTGCATTTTCCTTCATGTTAGATTTAAGTTCTGCTTATAAACTGAAATACAATTTAAAGAATATACTTATTTAATTATTTATAGTTCATTTTAGATAGAAAATGTTGGCACTTTTGACTACGTTTTACTCTTATGTTTCTGTAAAGTGCCTCACTTTTATATATGTATTTATGTACATGACCACAACAAAGGGGTGCACAACTGCACCACAAAATGTCCGCTTTTATGAAAGTTTCACAGAAACTCTTTTGCACTGCTCACTAATGCATGCATTCGCGGCACCCATAATTATCGAAGGCCTGCTATAAGAATATCTGTCAGTTTAGCTGCACTCCAACCCACATCATATGTTTGTTGGGACAGCTATGCGGGGGATTTATGCATGTATTTCTGTATTTATGGGCCTTATGCTGTAGCCCTTTGTTCTCTGATTGATTTTTATTGCATGTTTCGCATTAACTGGTGTGGGGAAAAAGGAAGAGCAAGTTCATTATGTTATTGCTAACAGGAACATCTGGACCTAACATGTACAACTGAGGAAAATACTGATCTTAAAGCATTCTCTTGTTAATTATGATATATTTCTAATATTTTAGAGCTGTTATAGTCTAAAGAAAAGGTACCTGTAAGAGTGTTTCGACTTCGGCATGCCCAAGTTAGCTTTCTTTGCCGTTTTGCTGCATTTCACTCACTCGCTGAACTTCCAGTTCAATAAACTTGTGCGAAAAACGTTTCCTTACATAGTTTGTGGCTCTGCCTACTTATACCCTTTCAGAGGGTGCTTTTTAAAAGGAAGTTTGTAAGAAAAGAAACACCTTCTTCCTTTTAAATATATGTCTTATTGAGCCACATCACCAGTCGAGTCAATTCAGGCATGTCCATTTGTTTTCAGACAATCAAATCGAATTTTTGAATGCGATAAACATGGCCAAGTAAATATATGTCGAATTTTCATGTTAATCATAATAGATGATAATTGGTATATTAATATATTAATCAATTTAACAAAAGGCACTTAAGGCATCGGTGTCGAGGCTTCTATTTCTTTTTTTTGTACTGTCCGCTCTCTTTCTCGTCCTCTATATATATAATATATATATAATAATAACGATTTTTCCTTACTGCACTTTGCAGTTGTATGTATGAGCGTTGTGTGGCCACAACTGACGTTTATTAACTCGTTTATATAGGTCTGGTCTGACAGTGTTAGTTTGTAAGTGCGGAAAAGTTGTACTGCAGCGTTTTGGGAGCAAAGGACACAGAGGGAGGCAGTGGAGTGATATGGAAGGACCACTGACCGCTGTTGGTGAAGGGGCGGCAATTGCATTTGTTCTTTGGCTGTTAACAAATCGATTCACCATTGCCACATGCCGCAAATTGCTGCCTCTTTTAACACAACTAAAAAAAGGATATTTCAGAAGATTGTCTCCCGTTAAGATTGTTAAAACTGAACCCATTTATATTTCTGATCGAAGCAATATGCGTTATCACAAGGAAAACTTATTTACCTTGCGGAGTTAAACCACCTCATAAACATAATAACGAAATATTCAATAAACTAGTATTATTTAATAAACTTATATTTAATAAAGATGTCTTATTTAATAAATTAATAACACTTACTATATTACATATATATTAAATTAATTTATACCTGATCATTCTTCATTTAAATTATAAAAGCATCCTTGGTGTCTGTTATGGATGGATTTTTTGCTTTGCTTGTTATAGATCAAAATCCATGAAAGTTATGGAAATGTTAAGATATTTATACCCTATTCACAAATAATAATTATAAAAATGTTTTTAAATATGATCAAACTTTATGAGTTAAAGGACAACATAACACTTTATTGTCGCTTAAATTACCCTCGAATTTTTGCTTTATAGAAAAGCCAAGGAAACAATATTGAGTAGAAAATATATAAAGCAAGAGCAAATATAAAAAACGTACCTTCGCCATCAACAGTGTTGTTCACCATTTTATATTGTTGCTGTTTTCGCCGGTGGAATGTAATTCGGGAAAAAATTAAGAAATATCACATAAAATCTCTGAAAAAAACATGTAAAAAAGAAGAAAGAAAGTAAAATATTTTTATTTTTAAAACCAATAAATAAAGATAATTATTTATTATAAAAAAGTGAAAAGAAAGGCTTCGGGAAGCCAAATGTAGTATTTTTACCTGACCGCTCCTATACTAGCCATACACAAGACCCATTTCGATTAAATATAAAAAATAATTGCTTTTCCAAATGATGATATAGAATAAGTAAATAAAACCAAAAGTTCGGTAGAGTGTTCTCGAATATTACAAAATAAAAGTACATTTTTACTGTCAAATTGTTGGAAAAATTACAGTCCTGAGTTTAGGGGTCTAAATGTCAGGCATGCTTTGCTTATGCTTTTCGAGTGATGCTAAGGACAAGAAGTCTGAGAACTCGTACTATTTTACTGTTGCAAGATCGGTTCGTCTTCAACCCCTCGAATTCCAAATAAGTTTTGTGTTTTTTTTACTTAGTCTGTCTAGGATGGGGATTTTGGGCTGTCCCTAGCCGTAGGTACATCCCATTTCCGCACTCACATTCTTAAGCTTTCCAGCCAGCCGGGTCAAAAATTGATTCTATTAAAAGCTGGTTAATTCGAATTCTGTAGTTTGTTAAGGCGAACCAAGAATGTGTCGGTGTTATTTTTCTGTGCATTTAATGTACGTAGAATTCAATTTTTAAAAGGAAGTGTTTCTGCAGCCATCTTTACAAGATGTTAGCGTGAATAGAATAAATACTTTTGAATTTTTTAGGCAGATAAAATATATTTTTTACCCGCGATTTTCTCGCTTTGGCATCTGCCAAAATTCCACAAATTCTGAAGGTGACATCGCTAATGAAACATTCTTAAGGATTTGAAAAATCGTCAAAATTCCCAGGAAGATCTTCATATTTTCGTGTTGCTTGGTTGATTCTTAATGAAGTAACTCTCAACAAGTGCCCCTATTTATTGAAAACATGATCCAAGGGAACTAATGGCAATTTCACGATTTAAAATAACTGATCCGAAAATATTTAACAGTGGAAAAATATTCAAAATAGAATAAATTGTGACCTTGAAAGAAACTAAAGGGATAACATATAGTTACAATTTCCAAAAAATCTATTGCTTTTCTTATATTTTCGTAATATAATGTATTCAAGTCAATCCGACGTTACTTTTGAAGTTGCACGCATAATTGTAACAACGCGTCAGAGCCATTGTAAGTAGAAATTTAATCTTAAAAAAAATAATCGTAACAAAAAAAAATATATATATATATGAATACATATATATAAAGGTTGTGTAATCCATATGCCAAGTTTGATAAACATAGCCGAATCCCTTCTTTAAAAAAATATTTAAAATATCTCCACCCCAAAAATTAAGAGTTTCATTTTTAACAAAATCTTTAAACTGTCTGCTTTTAATTTAAAGACTTTAAAGGAATGGTTGAAAATATTATATACAGTTTCGTATAATCATCAGATTGAAAATGAAGATGTTTGACTCAAGGTGGCATCGGTAATGCAATATGCTTAAGGATTTGAAGAATCGTAAAAATTCCCAGGAAGATCTTCATGCTTTCGTGATGCTTGGTTGATTTGTAATGAAGTAATTCTCAACAAGTGCCCCTATTTATTGAAATCATGACCAAAGGGAACTAATGGTAATTTCACGATTTAAAATAACTGATACGCAAATATTTAGTGGAAAAATATTCAAAATAGAATAAATTGTGACCTTGAAAGAGGCTAAAGGGGTAACATATAGTTCAAATTTAAAAAAAAAAATCTATTGTTTTTTTATATATTTTCGTAATGTACATGTATTTAAGTCCGAATGGTCAACCAGGACCGAAATATGTGTTCATGTTGATTATCGTATTTTTGTGCATTAACTTCAAATCAACTTGTCTCAATGCGAAAATATGTAATTTCTGCTATTTCTATTGCTTTTTTTTACATTAAACTCAAGTTGACTTTTATATTTCGCACGTTCGCGACCAAATGTTTTTTTAATGCAATTATTATGAAAGCTAAAACACAATGAACCCCAAAAATTGCATTAAGCATAGAGCTTAAAAAAATATATCGAAAAACATAAATCGTGTTTGTTTTTTGTTGTTTTTTTAAAACAAAACTACACCTACTTTCCAGCACGATATAGAACTGTATAAATACCGCTAAAGGATGACACATATGCATATGTACAAATAAATTTATTTAAGTTAATTTACGATCCTTAAGCAACCTGAGTGGGTCACACAGTTGGCAAATGTATGCCTCGTACATTGATTTCTTTATGGTGATTGAAACTAATGGCGAGCGGAGTCCCAAGACGCCGTAACTCAAATTTTACCTCATCGTCTCCTTCTCTCTGCCTTCTTGTAAGCGTTCTTCCTGTACAGTTGCTTTTCATACCTAAGGAATTATATTTTAAAACTATAGTCAACGGAGAAACATTTCCTACCCCAAAAAAGATATACAGAATCACCAGGCGGGTAGTTGTGGATGTCCGTTTGTTTTTATATAGGTACTAGAGAATTTTAAGGACGATCTTACAGTTACTTATACTAATCCATATTTTTTGAATATCGTTGTAAGCCTCACTTAAGTATGTTAAAAATATATTTTTTTATGGCAACTTTATTACAAGAAAAGCTGTGTTTTTAAACTAATAAACAAAATTAATTTCAAGATAATACAAAATATTTATTTTAATTAAAAAAAAAAAATTTATTATTCTATGTATTGAAATCATATACATAGTTCCACATTAAGATATGCCATTTTTTCGACCGCAACTGTATGTACACTTACACATACATATATGTATGCAATTCGCCACAAGCTGTCGCAGAAATGGTATTCCCTGAGTCGCCCCTGCTTTTGCCCTTACAGGGGAACATGGTGTGATATATATGTGCATTGTGCTCATATACCTACATATGTACATATATGTAGGCGAACAAAGCATCATTCCAATAAGAACAGAAATAAAACCCACACACACATATGCTGCGCACATCATTACAGCAAATAAGAACAGCAAGAAAGTGCAAGGGCAAAAACCAGCAGAGAACAAGAAGAACGCAGAGTTACTGTTGTTTGGCAACTGCGCAGTGGGCGAAAAAAGGGATCGTGCACCGGCGCAAACCGGATTGCATACAAAGTTTAAACAAACTTACCGACAAATAGGGGCTCTCTCTGAAAGCTGACTTAAGTGTATATTATTAATAACAAAATTAAACACAGGAATACAAAATAAAATGTGTTAAAATGTTCACAAATCGACGAATTAAATAGATCTTTGCGCCCAGCGTTGTGATCGCGTCGACGAAAATTACACAAATGCGCAAGGAAGCAGCACAAAGCTGAAAGGAAACCGAAGCAGCGATGTACATACTTATGTATGTAGGTATATATACATACTTACGTAGCGCTCAGTGGGCACCAGCTGTGCTTTGTTGTTGCTGGGAAGCTGGGCTTTCGAAGGGGAAATATAACAGCTGTCGATATGTTTGTACGTTGCCTTTTGGCGGTTGCAATTCAAATGCGAATTTTAAATTGAACGTCGTTAGTCCGCAAGCCGGTTTTGTGGCGTTGAAAATTAAGCCAGGTCTCCATAACCCAATTGAATCATTTCATTCTTCTCTGCTTGCTGTTTTTGTTGCGATTCATTAGTGGCGCTACACTCGAAAATTTATTTATATTGCGTTTTATAAAAATATGAAATCATAAGTGTCATTGATATTAAAGAGCGCCATCTAATCATAAATATTTTGCTTACACATATAAATTAATAAATCTTAAAAAAAAAATTATAATGATACCAATTTCTTAGTTTCATGGTGCTTTTAAATTTATGTTTTATTTATAACTTTTTTTTTAATAATGCTAAATATTAAGAATATCCGTGGCGCAATTCCTGAATTCCTATATCTACACAAAACAATTGATCCATTTAAAATTAAAAAATAAAATGCAGTTAATAAAAAAAAATTTTTAAATACATATGTATACAAAATAGGGCTTTTTTTTACGTGTACCTAGCTAATGATGGAATTGGCGCCCTTCTGACCCTTTTTGTGTATATTATTGATCACTATCACCAGTGATTCAATTTACCAACAGATAATGTTCAGAATTTCATTTTTCTTCAAGTGCATTAATAATAATCTTGGACAATTTCACAACATTTGGGGTCTTAAATTCATTGATCTATTTTTAGAAGACTACCTGCTCGCGACCTGAAAGCGATACAACCGTTAAACTTTAAACGCGATTGACTTAGAACTGTTATATTGTGATTAATCATAAAATATGATTCCGATCAACCGCTAAATGTTACCAATAATTATATATTTAATTTGTCAGATGATGAACAAAGGGTTGTTAAAATAAAAATACACAAAGAATTCGAACGGGATACAGTGGCTAATTAAGCGTATTAATTAATACAAAAATTGTAATAAAACAAATACTTTTCCATCGATGCTAAGGATTAACAATTTAAATAATGTAATTATTAACAAATTAATTAATGATCTTCGCTGATGTTCTACGACATATTCTGTGTGAAAGCGTTTGGAAAATCTCACGCCATTTGGGTGCTAAACCGTTAGAAGACTATTGGAAAATCTAATGTTGACTGCTGAAATCTATATAATTCCAGCTCCAATATAATTAAAATTGTTTACAATAAGTTCGAAAAATAATTTAATAGCTAGCGTTGCCAGTTATCGTGCTAGTGCCAGTTCGTACAAAAAAAAATCGTAAGAAAAGAACCTTTCAATCTAAGACTTCAACCCGTACATCGCTGAATTTCCCTTACGTTACGAGTAATAATTCTCTTATCATTGCCTCAAGCCTTTTTATAACAGTTTATAAGTGGGCACTGTTTCATTTTTTCCAATTTCCTCACCTTTTTGATGAACATGTATAACAGTATAACTATGCATTTTTTGTCCAGATGGCGGACTTAGAGGTGGCAGATCTTCGATGTTTATTGGCGATACATCGATGTTACTTAAAATTCCTTTTTTTATAAACAAAATAAAGATATGGGAGTCGCAGCAGTCCTAGTAGAAACGGGGCAGAATACATTGGAATACATATTTAAATATATTTATTCAAGCATGGGGTCGAAATAGCACAATATAAATATTTATTTTCCATACACAAAATATCGGTATATTGATATTTTGATACATTTCCCTCATCTCTAATTGAGTGTACGTGGATTTTTGAGTAAACTCACGGCCTAAAAACAAGGCACAGGTGCAAATTGGAGTAAATTGAGCGGAGCAAAGGATGAAGAGCAGTGACCAGTGAGTGGTCTCAGCAGCAGTGCCCCGCCAGCGATTGCCGGACTTTGCCAGCGTCTCGACCCAATTAGATGTGCCTGCCCCGCCGCAGCCTGAGCTGATAAAAGTCGAGTCCCCGTCCGCTGTTCGGTCGATTGTCATCCATTATTGATAATGGCCCCCACCCGCCGCCGTCCTAGCGACGGCCTGCTGGCCCGTGTGAACTTCCCGCTGTACGCCGTCGATATGCTGACCAGCCGCCACATCCTGGTGGCCGGCGGCGGCGGTTCCAGCAAGACGGGCGTGGCGAACGGCTTTGTAAGGACTGCCCGCAGCAACCAGTACCAGTACGGCGTCCCTAATGCTCCCCTCTCTCTCTCTGTTTAATTCTCTTGCAGGAGATCTACGAGCTGTACCACAACGGCAGCCACTTCTGTGCGGAGGAGGTGCTGCGCCACGAGACCGGCGCCAATGTGGTAATGAACTTTGCCGTGAGTAACGGCGGCCGTAGGGGCTATTTGTGCGCCGGGCAGGAGGCGCACTGCCAGATGTACTATGTCCAGCCGCGCGTCGAGTCCGAGGAGGATGGGAACGGAAATGGGATCGTGGATGGAAAGCCAGCGCCCACTGAACGGCCGCATGAAAACGGAAACGTGCGACAGCGCAACGTACACTCGGGCGTCGAACCAGTGGCCAATGGACATAAGCCGGCAGCCTCCGCCGCTGAAATTCTGCGGCAGTTTCAGCGCCTGCGGTTCGACATTCAGGCGGCGGATGTGGTGCAAACGGATTTCCTGAAGGGCGCCGAACCGCTGCAGCGTGTGGTTCGCATTAGCGGCAACGGGCGTTTGATGGCCACCGGCGGTACCGACGGACAGCTGCGTGTCTGGACTTTCCCGCAAATGACTCTGGCCGCCGAGCTGGCGGCGCACACTAAAGAAATTGACGACCTGGACTTTAGTCCCGACAGCAAGCGCATCGCCAGCATCTCAAAGGACGGCCAAGGTCTGGTCTGGGATCTCGCTAGCGGCAAGTTGCAGCACAAGCTGCAGTGGCAAACACCCGAGGGGGCCAAGTACCTGTTCAAGCGCTGCCGCTACGGAACTGTCGAGGCGCAAAAGGATCACTATCGCCTCTTCACCATCGCCAATCCACTGGGCAAGGTGGGCCGGCAGCGCGGATTCCTGCAGCATTGGGATTGCACCAGTGGCGAGTTGCGCCAAGCTGTAGCCATTGAGGAGAGCCTGGCTTCGCTGGCGGTCCGGGATGACGGGCGATTCGTGGCCGTTGGCACGATGTTCTCGGGCAGCGTCTCAATGTACATAGCATTCAGTTTACAGGTATGTAATCCGAGACATCCTCTCACACTTATTGACTTACATTTCCCTTTATTATAGCGCGTGCTCCACATTCCCCATGCACACTCCATGTTCGTGACGGGTCTTCAATTCCTGCCCATCACCAATGAGGAGGGACCGCCCATCTCCAGCGACACGGAGGCAGCGGTGCTGTCCATCTCGGTGGACAACAAAGTGTGCATCCATAGTTTGCCCCAAAGGCGTAAGCACTAAATCCTAGAAGTGATCTCGCGAGGTGTTCTCACTCTCTCTCTGATCTCTTACAGGTACGATCCCGGCCTGGGTTGCCATTGCCTTCATAGTCGTCATGATTTTCGCCGTATTTGTGCTGTGCTCCTACGTTGGAATCTGATGGTGATGGAGATCCCGCTCTCGATGGCAACAACAAGTTTAATCAATTTGCATTATTAGTTTGTAAACTCGGTTTAGTTATTTTGTAATAGCGCTCTGTTTCCGCCCCTCTCCCCGCTTACTCATTTGTTAATTAATTTAAGGGTATTGTTTGTGCCGGCTGCCTTATCTCTTATACTAATTGCAAAGTTCGCTTAGTTGTACCATAATTTGCTTATCTCTCTATAGCCCTGTAGGCCGTCTGTTGTGTGAACGAATATGTACATGATTTCTTCTACCTTCTTTTCCCGCTTAAGTATATTGAAAAGCAAGAACAGGTATATGTACAGGACGCACCGGTTCCTTAAGTCAAATTAAATATATGTAGAATCATTTTTATAATAAAAAAGGATTGTTACCAGAATAATGGGACATTATAGTCACAAATGAATGAGTTATAAAGCCACCTCACATAATTGATTATTTGGAAAAAATTTTGTTCTCTTCAGGAAAGTGAATGTAAGACAAAGTTCAGCTAAGCTTAATTTAAATCGTATTATTAATGATGGGAAGACCAAATGTTAAGGTATTGCTTCCTTTTAGGGTAAATTTAAAGCATGACTAACTTTAAATAAGAAGCGTGACTAGCTTTTTGGAATGTTAAGTTCCGCAGAACATTTTTGAAAGGAAAGATCATCTTGGCAAGGTATTAAGCTAAACTGAAGACGCAGAAAAGGCGACAAAACTCTCTCGTTCGCATCTACGTGAAACCTACAGCCCCCTGTTGTTGCTGCTTTGCTGGTACATTGCATGGAAGGAGAGAAAGAGATAGAGAGAGAAAGAAGCAACCGCAAAAGATCTTTAAGAAAAGCAAGCGGTCATAAGTTAGTCAACTTCTGTCATTAGTATTTCAATAGAAAGAAATGAATGTATGGGCTGCCATTACAAGCATTCGATCCAGTCTAGCCTTGGTCCTGATTCTCCTTCTGTGCCTCCTCACTCTATTCGGCTCAAAACGGAAAACGCACAGAAATGAAGGTGACTACGAGCCCGGCACATTATTGAGCAATGGAGAGCCAACGGGGTTTACCATAAATACCACCGGATGTCGCATACGCTCGATAAAGCCTCTGTCAACTGTGGCTCTGTTATTCATGGAACCATTCCCGCCAGTTTTCTGCACCAGGACGCAGTTTATGATGACCGAGATAAACGAAGGTTCCAATTATTTGGTGCAGAACATCACGCAGTCGGATCTGTTCTCATGCTGTCGCGTCCAGCGTTTGAAACATGTTACCTGCGCATACCGCGAGTTCGAGAGGATTGATGATTTTTCCAACAGGTACATCTCCTTGGCGTTTTTCCAGCTAAGTGAGCCAGCCGGCCGACACCTTTACGTGGGATCTGGTCAGCAAAACTTACGTATTTGCTGTTGGGTGGACTTTGCTAGGGTCATTTATCACGACGTCCTGTTCTTCCTGCCGCCGCCTCCGCCCCCGCCGCTATCGGAACCAGAATTCCCGCCTAAGGAGCGTCTGTCGGTCATGGTCCTGGGCGTCGATTCGATATCTCATATGCACTACCGACGATACTTCCACCAAGTGGAGGAGTTCATGGACCAGGTACCCCATACCGAGTTCTGGGGTTACAACCGAGTCGGACGCAACTCCTATCCCAATCTCGTGCCCCTGCTAAGCGGTTGGAACTCTGATCAACTCGAGATGTCGTGTTACCGCGGCAAGCCAAACTTCGACGAATGTCACCTCTTGTGGAGGGACTTCAAGGCGGCTGGTTACTCCACTGCCTTTGGCGAAGACAACGAGGGCATGGGAACGTTCACCTATCAAAAGGACGGTTTCCTAAAGCAGCCCACAGACTTCTACTTGCGACCCGTAATGGTGGAGATCGAATGGTTTACAAACTACGACACGGATCACAACCTTGGATGCACCGGCAGCCGGCGTCTCTACCAAGACGTTTACTATGAGTTCATACTTGGGCTTATGCCTCACCTACAGCGAAGTCCCTTCTTCTCGTTCTTCTGGCAAACTCAGGGCATTCACGACCACTTCAACTATGCCCAGCTGGTGGACAAGGAGTACGTCGAGATAATGCGGGAACTAAGGGATCGGGGTATTTTAGAGCACACTCTTGTCTTGCTGTTGGCCGACCACGGATACAGAATGGGTGGCTTCTCTGACACTGCACAGGGCCAGCAGGAGATGTCCCAGCCGCTCCTAATTGCCATATATCCCGAGTGGATGCTCGAGAGATTCCCCCTGGCCATGTCCAATCTTCAGCGGAACGCCCGGAGTCTGATCACAACATTTGATCTGCACGAAACCCTCCAGGATGTGATCGACCTGGATCGCATAAGCGATGCCAATGTGCAAAATCGAACGCTGTATTTGGCAAGTAATCCCCGTGGGATCAGCCTTTTTCTACCAATTCCCGATCTCCGAGATTGCCCAAAAGCTGAAATACCGCATCATTATTGCCAGTGCCTCGAACTCTCCGCGATAGACACCGATGGAAGCTATGCCCAAGAGGCCGCTCTGTATGCCGTGGACAGGATCAATGCGCTCATCGGGCCATATCCCCAGTGCCAACGACTGCGGCTGGAGAAAGTCCGGGCTGCCTATGGAGCGAAACGAAACTCCGATGGAAAGGAGGAGGAGGTGCTTCAGATCTTGGTCCGCCTGCAGACGACTCCAGGCGACGGTCACTTCGATGCCACAGTGCTTGCCACGCCGAATATACTGGCTGGTGAAAGGACTCTGAGTCTGGGCGGTCCAGTGACTAGGACCAACAAGTACGGGCATCAGTCCCTTTGTGTACAGAATTACCGAATCGAAATGTATTGCTATTGCTTGTAAAGTACTGATAGTCGATCAATGGGACAGTGTTGGGTCCTGAGCGTGGAATACCCGGTCCTGCAGCTATTTATTGTTTTTTTTTTTTTTAATTTTTGTGATAAAATAATAGTAAAAAGAAAAAAAATAATTAACTATTAACCAAATGAAGATGTAGTTTATTATATTGTTCCAGAATAATAATAATCATGTAATAATTATAATTAAGATTAATTAAAACCAAAAAAATAAGGAAAAAGTCCTGGGTATGAGACACACATTTCCTATGGTATTCTGGCCCGCTCAAAGTATGAATAATATATATATATATATAATATATATATATATAATAATATATAATATA
>VNKC01004893.1:0-36480 GCA_008042775.1 Drosophila pectinifera
TTGGCTGTCATTCCATTTTTGGCTAAATTATGCTCTTCAGAAGACATCAAATGCGGATTTTTGGGTCCTTAAATCAGCATTCTTATATCCTAATTTTTTGTCAAATCATTTTTAAGGCAATACTTTATTATTAAATAATTAAGATTTTAGCGGCGATTCCGAATATGAACGGCATTTGGCTGTCATCCCTTTATTGGCCAAATTATGCTCTTCGGAAGACATCAAATGCGGATTTTTGGGTCCTTAAATCGGCATTTTTATATCCTAATTTTTGGTCAAATCATTTTTAAGGCAATACTTTATTATTAAATAATTTGGATTTTAGCGGCAATTCCGAATATAAACGGCATTTGGCTGTCATTCCATTTTTGGCTAAATTATGCTCTTCAGAAGACATCAAATGCGGATTTTTGGGTCCTTAAATCGGCATTTTTATATCCTAATTTTTGGTCAAATCATTTTTAAGGTAATATTTTATTATTAAACAATTAAGATTTTAGCGGCGATTCCGAATATGAACGGCATTTGGCTGTCATTCCATTTTTGGCTAAATTATGCTCTTCAGAAGACATCAAATGCTGATTTTTGGGTCCTTAAATCGGCATTTTTATATCCTAATTTTTGGTCAAATCATTTTTAAGGCAATACTTTATTATTAAATAATTAAGATTTTAGCGGCGATTCCGAATATGAACGGCATTTGGCTGTCATCCCTTTATTGGCCAAATTATGCTCTTCGGAAGACCTCAAAGATACCCTTTTTATAATAGGCATTTTAATACCCTAATTTTTGGACAAGTCAGAGTTTAAAATATCCATAAAAAGGTCAAAACAGCCTTAATTTCAATTCGGAAAGCTTTTCTATGTTAGTTTTTATTTAGTCTAAGAGACGTAGAGTAAAGCGTACATATATAATTTACATTTTATTTAAAATTATTTATACTATTCAGATATAGTTACAGAATAATAAAAAACAAATGCATAAATGAATTAATGCCTTCTTTTGGGCCATGCTTGCCCCGATATGTAAATAATTGATGAAATATTTAATTTGCTAATCAGAATATAACAAACTAAACTCCTATATATACGGAGGAAACGTTTCCGAACTATTAAATACTCCTGATTAGCATCCGCAGCCCATCCGATCTATCTCTAGCTCATCTGTAAAACCTATTGAGGAACAAATTTGGTACATAGTAGATTAATTTTAAAATCGGAAAAAAAGTTCTGTAAATACATTAAAAGACAAACTTCGTTCTCTGAAATGAGTGAAATATTACAATTTGTCGATTTGACATAGGGACTCTTTAGAAATACCTCTTTAAGTCCCTCGATGATTAAGAATAATGTGCTCGTGAAGCAGATTTGGATATTTAAATGACATTGAGCAGATGGAGCAATGCAATAGATTTTTGTAACAAATAGTTCGCATGTGTCTCTGAAGGTAGATCTTTAAAGTAAAGGTAATTGAGCACTTTGGGCACTTGTAGGAGCGATCTGTCGAGTGGGTGGGAATGTGAGCGCGGAGGTAAGCATCAAGAGAAAACAATTTCGGACACTTTGGACATTTGTAGGGCTCATCTGCCAAGTGGGTGCGAAGATGCTGCTGAAGGCTTTTGCTAAGTGTAAACGATCTCGGACACTGAGAACACTGGTGGGAATCTCGTCCCTTATGAATTGCGATGTGATCCTGAAGACTTTGTTTCACGGGAAAGGTCTTCGGGCATTCGGGACACTGAAAAGGTCGTTCGCCCGTGTGAATGCGGATATGGTTACGGAGCTGGGTTCTCCTAGCGAAGGATTTAGGACAACTGGGGCACTGATGAGGGCGGACTCCTGTGTGGGTTCGTATATGTCGCCGGAGATCTGATCGTAGCTTGAAGGACCCTGGACACTGCTGACACTTGAACGGCCGCTCTCCCGTGTGAGTCCGAATGTGCGATTGCAGACTAGAGTGAAGGACGAAAGATTTGCAGCAGTAGGAACACACAAAAGGACGCTCCCCAGTATGAGACCGGATGTGAGAGTTAAGATTCGATTTACGTGTATAGCTCTTTGGGCAATGGGGACATTCAAAGAGACGCTTTTCGGTGTCAAAATCGTCTCCTGCGTCCTCTTCCTCCTCCTTATCAATATTCTCAAGTTTAACATCGCAGTCAACATTATTCGATTCTTCAATATGGTCGTCTAGTCCGAAGAATTCGTTCTCTTGTAGGTCCTCTTCAATTCTTTCGTTTTTTACTTGCCATTCGAATTCGGAGTTTAGTTCTTGAATATCCTCAGCTTTCTCCTTCTTCACTGGGCTATCGAGCAGAGGGCTTAGTCTTATTTGATCGCTTAGTATGTATTCCGTTTTCTCTATTTTAACTTGACGCTCAAACAGGTGGGCATCTCGGACGTCCTCTTCCACCTGACAACCAAGACGATTGTGTATTCCGTGATAAGAGCTCTCACTGTCGCAATCTGATATCTTACAGACCTCCTCCTCCAGCAAATCCTCCTCAATTGCCTCTGCTTTCAATTGTTTAACTACAAAGTCGTTTTTCGTATTCTGCAGGCAATTTCTACTGTTTATTTAAATAAATAAATTAGCATTCGATTATGCAGAAAATCTGAGAAACCACATACTTATCGTCTGTTTGTGAATTTTTTCTTATTTTCTGCCATCGGAGCTCTTCGGTGGCCAACAGTCTCGCTAAAGGCATTTTTTAGCAATTTGATTAAAAACAATTTCTTTATTATTTTGAACAGCTGATTGCTGCTAGTCACAGAGAGTTGCCAAACAACTGGCAGTCGACTGCCAGAGTTGTCGATTAACTTTTTTGTTGGGCGAGCACAAAATTAAATGTTTTTTGCTTTTACTAAAAAGTTTAAGTACATTGTGATACCGCCTAATCACTCTTACCGCTTACTCTCGATAGGCAATTATGATATTTCCTATTTCAAGATATATAACTTAATTGTTCCCTACTCTTACTGTTAAGCGAATAGTCATATAAAGTGCACTAGCCACCCTGTTGACTGCATAATTGCTGTTAATCTCAAAATTATAAGCAATGCTATTAATTTGAGAATTTAAAATAACCATAATTTATTTTGGCGGTCAATGCCTTGTGCAATACTACTTCTCTATATCCTGTGAGAATAATCAATGGCGATGCTGATCAAGAATTTATACCAGCGATGGGCACTTAGTGGCTCTGTTAGCTACAATGCTCTTTCAGTTATGTGTTTGAGTGTAAAAATTTTCAAAAACCACGAAACTGGAATTTTATAAATATTACCCAGTAACATTATAGAGTCGGCATTATTAGAGTAACCTCTACAAGGTTCTAAGAAAACGCCGATATTTTTTATATATAATTACTAATTTTTAATAAGATCTTTTTTTTCTGCCTGATGGGCACGTATCTGATGCCTGCGTAACGATTGCTTTTGCTTGAATGCTTTTGGGCATTGGGGGCATAGAAAGGACTTTTCCTCGGAGTGTGTTAGCATATGTATTCTCAAGGCATGTCCATCCTTGAAAGTATTCGAGCACTGGGAGCATTGGAAGGGTCGGTCATCACAGTGGGTCTTTAAGTGGCTCAGAAGGGAAGACTTATTGCGCCACGGCTTCGAGCATTGGGGGCAGATGAAGGATTCTTCCTGGACTTTTTTATGAATGCGGGAATGTTCGCGTCGGAGTTCTTTTAGAGGAAATTTGGCCGGGCATCGTGTACAGTTGTAAGTTCGTTCTCCAGTGTGTGTGCGAATATGCCTCCGGAGACGTGACAACTTGACGAAGGACTTGGGGCAGTACATGCACTTATTCGGTCGATCCTTCGAGTGGGTTAGTTCATGGTGCCTCATACCCACCGGAGTTCGAAACGCTTTTCCACACCGCGGACACTTGTGCGGTCGTTCACCGGTGTGAATCCTAAAATGCTCATTTAGTGCCCGCTTCTGGTTAAATGTCTTCGGGCACAGGGAGCAATCGTAGGGTTGTTCTCCAGTATGCGTCCGGATGTGTACGTTAAGATTAGCTTTTCGTGAGTAGCTCCTCGGACAGTAAGTACACTTGAATGGTCGGTTGTCGTTATCTTCATCGGCATCCATATACTCCTCCTGCTCCTCCTTCACCAAGAAATCGGAATGCTGTTCGCTATTCGATTCTCCAGCTTGGTCTTCTGAGATTCCTTCCTCGACAAGGTCTTCTTCAATTCGCTCGGCCTTGACTATGACATCGAATTGACGATATATCTGATGTCTATGCCTTGAGTCAATGTCGTCATTCTCTTGCTTCACCTGAAAATCTAACTGGTGGTTGCTCTCTTCTTCGCTGGATGAACTCTCACTCTCGCTGTCTGTTACTTCGCAGACTTGTTCCTCCAGCAACTCATCACCAGGGTCCGTGAGCTCTTTTTTTATTTGGCACTCGAACTGCGGGCAACCTGGTTTCACAATCTTGCAGTCCTCGATCTCTGGAAACTCCTGCTTTACTTCTGAATGCAGCTGGGGGTGTTGCTCGGACGATTGCGTTTCCCCTGATCCATTACGCGCGTCCTGCAGGCACAAGGAACAAATGGTTTCGGGAAAGGAGTCTCCGCGTTTAACTTCGAAGCCTGTGTACTGAGAAACGATATGCGCAATGGATACGCTTGACAAGGGCGACCCGTCGAATATATTTAACATAGCTCCTGAACGTAGCATGCAGACGCGACACACGTCCTCCATTGTGCTTAAATTAAACAATCCAAATGAAATAATTCAATTCAATTTCAAATTTATATCTTACCTACGTTTTTGTTTACAATTCTCTACTTCCTCAAAGTACACGAAACGCCCTGCGCTCTTAAAAGAAAAACATATGACTGATCGAATTATCGATAGTTTCCTAAATGCGCGGAGTTGACAAATTTAATTTAAATATTTGAGTATTGCCTATTTTTTATGAAATTTCCGGGTAACTAGCTACGATGCAGTATATCTTGTGGTTTTCGAAAGTATTGTTAAGTGCATAATAAACTCTTTAATAAGATTAGATTATGGACATTGATACCATTGATACTATGTAAATTTATTTGTATATTGAAAATTCGCTGGTTTTTTTTACCCAAATGTATGTAAGACTAAGTTTATATTTATAAGAAAAAAATGTTTATGTATAATTTTTAATTCAATTTGTCCCAAAACTTGATATATTAATGAATAAGTTGTCCTAAAATCCTTCCTTTTTTTTTTTTAAACATTCCACAGAAAAATCATTAAGTCAATTTTTTCACTCACTTTGAAATATTAAGATTTAATTGTTTAATTTATGTATAATAATATTCTTGGCATTATTTATAATTTATAAATTGTTTGTAAATATCGGTGTATTCGATATTTTGTGTCAGAGCATTAAAAAACTTAAGGTAGTTAAATATACTTAGTCACTATTTCTTGGGCAGTGCATCCTCGTCCGTGGGATCGCAGTCGGCACAGTGCCAGGAGTAGCCACGTATCTTAGGGGACTTCTTAAGCGGCGGATCGAGGCAGGCAAAGTGGTAGTGCCTGTGGCACTCGTCGCAAGTTACCACCTGGTTGGATTTGCCCGTCTGGCTGCACACGCAGCAGTTGATCTCCACATTCGGTTTGGTATTGGACACCCTTGGTCTACCCACGCGTGGCTTCCGGGGACTCTGCTTTCGGGGGCTAACTTTGCGCTTGGGCGATGAGGTGACGGCTGGCATAGAGATGGGGGTCTCCTTAGGCTCGCGGACCTTTTGCGGCAAAGCTGCCGGCAGCACCACGGGCGTCAACGCCTGTTCCGGACCCTGGACACTGTCCTCGACCGTTTCAACGGAGGTGGGGCGCGACGCCTCGTCCACGGAACGGACCGCATTGGCCGGCACGTAGAAGTATTGAGACTCAGGCGCATCCTCCCCGGGCAGGCGCAGCGCCTTAAAGATGATCTTGATTGTGCTGCCGGAGGAGTTGGCCGCAATATCCAGGTGAGACGACGACTCGTCTAGGTGGGCGCGCTTTTTCCGCTTGCGCTTGTGCTCCTTGGCAATGGACTTCTCGGTATCCGACGAAAGATTGTGCTTATTCTTGTGCTTGTCCTTGCGCTTGCCCTTGCGGGAAAGCTTGCCGCTGGAGTCGTCAATGGAGTCCTCACAACCAGAAAGATTCATAGTGCTACCAGCACTGGGCGCTACTAAAGTTGCTGGAGCAGGAGCAGCATCAACTACCGTGGCATTAGCGGCAGGAACTAGTGGGAAAAGAATAATTAAGTTAATTCATAATTATGTTTGAATAATGTTAATCTAACAATGCTCCCCAACTATGAGGTACTCACGCAACGTTTTACTCCAAGGGTGTTCTCGGATTCGGCAACAAATCAAAAATAGGATAACGTAACATTTTGTATCAACTATCCACATATAGTTGTTGTATTTTGAACTATATAAGTATTTTAACAAGCAAAATAATTTTTCTTTCTTGTTCCTTTTTTAAATACAATTTGGTTGAAATAATTAAAAGCAAACATAATTATTGTTTTCATTTAACAAACTCATAGAAAACGTATTAAAACATGATGTTTTTAAATCAATATTAAAAAAAACAAAATATTAACATTCCTTTGTTAAGCGTTTTCTAAACATTATTCAAACATTACATTTGTTACTCGATATACGTATAAAAATCATTTCTTTTAATAAGAGTTAAGACACATATTTCATCATTCTTTTAGTTAGTCGACATAGCGACATATTTGTAGATCAAAATGATTCGCACCAAAAATAAACTATGTCCATAAATAATTTAAAGAAATAAAAACTGATCAAGTCAAAATGATCCTGAGAACACTTCTAGTCTGTTTTAGGAATTATATTCAAGGATAAAACCGCCAGGGCACCGATACTGTTGACAGTGTGGATTCCCCACATTAACTCACCATTAATGGGTGTTTTACGGGGCGATTGTACTCTGGGACGCTTCGGTGACTTGGTCAGATCCTCAATTGCCTGCTCGGGTGCAGTCGCAGGTGGCAATGATTTGTTGAGCGGTCGCTTGGTCGTAACCTCCTTGGTAGTCAATGGAGTGGCGGCAACGGGCAACGGCACATCGTCCAACGAATACCGATCCACATACACCAGATGCCCGTCCTTGTTGAAGCGCGTACGCGATTTTCTTGGACCGGGAGAGATCTCTGTGACCGCATCCGAGCCGTCCGACTTGTCGCAGCACTCGGAGCACTGCCAGCCATACTGTTTGGACTTCTTCGGAGGACGCGTAAGCGGTGGGTTCAGACAACCCAGATGGTAGTGCAGGTTGCAGGTGTCGCACTTAACCAGCAAGTGTTGGTCCTTGCTACGCTTGCAAATGCCGCAGGCCGTCGAATGGGCAGCGTCCACGCTTCCAGTTCCCTGCTTGCCGTGCTTGGCGGCGTGTGTGCTAAGCATGCGCGATGCATCCAGCTTGCTGCCCGGTGGGCCTAGGTGGCCCAGCGGAAAACCCACGCCCATTTTAAGGGCAGCTGCCGTCGGCACCGAGATGGGTCGCTGCGGTGGAGTGGGTGTGCTCGTCTTGGCCGGGTGTGCTTCTGGCAGCGGATGAGCTATGAGCTCGACGCTGGGAAGACTAATGTTGGGTACAATTTGTGCCAGACCCGTGTGCAGAGACTTAATGCTGGCCAATAGCGTGTCTTTTGTGGACTTCACTGCCTTGCGCTCCTCCAAAGCACTGTCGTACTGAGCCCTTAGCACATCCTGATCCTTGGACAGAATGGCGTTGTGCGAGATGAGCTGGCGCTGCTGTTCCCGGAAGTCCTCCATACGCACTATGCGATCCATGTAGTAGGCGGTGAATTCGACGCTAAAGGCCGGTGCAATGTGCCATTTCTTCCGGATATCGGTCAGGGCGTTGATGTGCGCCTCGCGCTGCTCCAGATGTTGCACATCCACCGACATGATCTCTGCCTTGGCCAACAGACGGCGGCAGGCCGAGGCGGAGGTAGTGAGCAGACGCGACATCTTCTGAGTGGGCACCCACGGAATGGGCTTGAGTTCCTTGTGCCGAGAATACTTGTGTTGGATCTTCAGCAGCTTCCTTTGAATTC
Organism: Drosophila pectinifera; assembly: GCA_008042775.1. Taxonomy (NCBI): domain Eukaryota; kingdom Metazoa; phylum Arthropoda; class Insecta; order Diptera; family Drosophilidae; genus Drosophila; species Drosophila pectinifera. The sequence goes on from VNKC01004893.1 coordinate 8,090, forward strand.
GCGCCTGGGCAGGATTTGGATCGGGTTCCTCATTGTTGCCAGTACTCTTCGCCTCCTTTTCCCTGGCCCGCTGCAACATGTTGAGGCGAAGGGTGTGGTAATTGCGGCGCCGCTTCTTGATCATCTCCTTTTCAGAGTGCACTTTACAGTGCGCGTAAAACGGATCGGCGGCGTCGTCCTCGTGATGCGCCTCAATAAGGAAGCCGGCGACCTGTGCACAGGTTACATGAAAGTACGTCTTGCACATGCCCGCATCACAGCCGATGCAGACACCGGAGCGGGCGAAGAGCGCATTGTCGCAGAGGGAGCACACCTTGGCGCCCCACTTGCTATACTGCATCTCGAACAGTGTCACCGAGGACAATTGCTCCACCTCACCAAAGGCCACGCCGGGCACGTACAGGGCGCAGATCAGGTGAACCCACTTGCCCACGTCCGTCTCCTTGTAGATGCCGCCTTTATTGGGGCATAGCTCGCAGTCCGGCTCCGATACTCCAGCGCGACAGGCCTCACAGAACCACGGTTCCGTGGAGCAAGTGGAGTTGGTGCTGGAGATGCTCACGTTGTCGCTGACGCCGTAGCAGCCTTCGTGCACCGACACACCGCACGAGTCGCATTCGACGATCTCGTTGACGTCGTCGCTGCGCTCGCCCAGGCAGACGCAGCACATTCGCTTGGCGGGCGCATTGGATAACTGTAGTGGCGCCCGAATAGGTTCCATCGCCGGAGTTCCTCCGTTGTCGATCCCATTGATCCCGTTTTCGTGGGGAGACGCCGTCGTAACCGCCGCTTCGCTTTCCGCCAGCAGCTGGCGAAGCTGCAACGTGGAGTCCTCGCTCTCGGCATCCGAGTCCTCTTCTGAGCCCGATCCGCTGCTAGCATCGCTGCTGCCGTCGCCGTCGCTCTCGTCCTTCGAGCCGTCGGAGAAGTTGTCAGTGTCGGGCAGGAAATCGCTGTCCGAGGAGCTCTCTCCCAAGTCAAAGTCGAGCAGAGCCTGTGTGGTGACCTTTGGCTGGCGCACTCTTTTAAAGGGCGCCATGATTGACCAGAAAAATCTATCTTTTTCCTAATTTCTTTCTTTTTTTTCAATTACCGTAAATGTGACCAGATTAACTAAGGCAAGGTGACCAGCGGCCGGGTGGTTTTTTATCGTTATCGAAATTATGTATTGAAAATTTTATGAAAATAAAAAAAAATTTTGAAAATTCATTAAAATAAATTTAAATTTTAAATTTCTTGATTTATCCATTAAAGTTTTAATAAACATTTTATTTTTATATCATTAACACTAATCAGTCGATTCTCCCAAGATTAAGTGGTATTAACCGAAAGTATTCTTAAACACCAAAAGCTCTTTTGTATTTTCAGATTCAAACTTAGTTTAAGCATTATTACATATGTATGTATGCAGTAGAAATGAGGCGAAAACAGTAACCTAGAACACTTCCAACTGCTCAATGGGCAGCCACTTTGAGCTCTCTAGAGCGTCGTACAGGCGTCGATCTGCATCAGCAGTTTCGCGATTCAGCTTGTCGACGTCCAGCACAAACTTGTGCTCTACCAGCCCGTACTCCGCCTCCGCACCGTTGGATGCCGTGGTATTCGTTTGCTGCTGCTCATACTGGGCGCTGCGCTGGGCACTCCAGGCTTCGGCATGTTGGGCGAGTGTCTGCGGATTCGAGTGCGACTGCGACATGGCCTGCTGGTAGTAGGCGGCGGCATCTGTAATAGAGGGCCCACCCTGCTCATAGTAGCCCTGCCAAGCTTGGTATCCCTGCCAGTAGGTGCTGTTAGGGTCGTAGTACTGCGAGAAATCCGTGCCTCCGGCTGTGCTTCCGGAGCCACTAGACCCGCCGTAACCATAGTTGCTGTTCGTGTCCCCGAGTGCGGCACTTAATTCGGACTTGGGTTTGGGCACAGCATTGCAGATCTTGATGGGCTTGCTGCCCAGACCGATGAAGCCGTTCATATCGTACAGTGCCGACTTCTGTTCATCCTCGATGCCGAAGCGCACGAAGCCATAGCCCTTGGAGAAGCCCAGGCTGTCTAGGATCACTTTGGCCGTCTTGATCGAAGTAAACTTGCTGGAAAATACCTTGTACAATTGGTAGTCGTCTACGTCGGAGCTGAGATCGCCCACCCAGACGCTGAATTCGCGCTCATTGCCCGGCAACTTATACGAGTTGCTGGCCGAATTGAGACGGAAGCGCACAATGGGATTGGTGCCAGGAATAGGTTTGCCATTTAGCTTGTGCATCGCGTCCAAGGCGTGATCGTCAGATATAAAGTTGACGAAGCAATAGCCGGCCGGCTCGCCGGTGTATTTGTTGCGCATGAGGCGCACCGTGGTAGGATCCTCGCCCATCTTCCGGAAAGCGGCTATAATGAAGTTCTCAGTCATGTACGACTCCAGCTGAAAGTGCATAGCGGGATCTTTGGACAACATGTTTTTTGATAATACTGGTTCTTACTTACACTGCCCATCCACAGTTGACAATGCACAGATGCCATATTGCCTTTAATTCGAATTAATTTTCTAGCAAATTTGTTTACTAAATAGAGCTAGAGATGACAACGCAGTCAAATTGCTCACATAATTTATCGATATACTTATCGATGTTGTTCAAAGTAATAACTTTTCCGGTGAATTTTGTTATTTCCGGTCCTTAATAAATTTATTATATTTCCTATACGGGATATATCGCCGATAACAGTACAAGAGTCGGCAGCTTATACACCTTTTCTATACTTTACTGTTGAATCTTTAGCCATTTAACATTGCCCTATACAAACTCTCTAGCCACACTGATGTTTTAGTCTATTAATATAAATAATAATAATAAATCCAATAAATTCAAAGAGATTTGTATGCTGACGATATTTTTATCCATTTAGCTGAATATGGAATTCCATAGTTACCGTACCGTATTTCATATGACAAAACAAATTAATTTGAATTGTTCTCCTTTTGCACTATCAATTTGATATCTTTTCCATTCCTTGACTTTCTCTCCTAGGTCCAGAAAACTTCAGGCGGATCGATATTAATAATTTTAAGTCTTTTTTCTAAATATTTTTATAGGTATTTATACGGATTCCAAAATATTTGACAACCCTGTACAGTAACGACATTTACATTCATTACTGTTTGTATTTTTTCAAAATTCCTTCACAGTAACAACATATACACTCAATACATTTTTCTAGAATTTAAACATTTAAGCATTTTTCCCACAAAATGCGTGTATCTTTGGCCCGCCTTGTCGGTTTCACATCAAAATTGAAGGAGGTGCGCATCATACTGGACCCCATTAGTGACGCCTCCAAGGGAGCCAGGTGAGTTTTACATTTCCGCTTACTTTAATTATATAATTTACCTGTCAGCAATGTTACCTTCCCAGGGAATATGTCGAAAAATATTATCCAAATCTGAAGAAACAAAACCCAGACCTGCCGATCCTCGTGCGCGAATGCTCTGGCGTCCAGCCCCGTCTCTATGCCCGCTATGGTAAGTATGATGGTTACACAATATTTGAAACTTAAACTATCTTCGAACTAGGCAACGGCAAAGAGGTGTCCCTGCCCTTGGCCAACAAGGCTGCTCCCGACATCCAAAAAAACTTGGAGGCGGTCGGCAAGTAGGGTTTCATAGAAAACTAAACTAACTTTAGGCTGGAATAAAGGCAAAAATTACAAATAGTATTTATACAAAAAACTTGTATATTTATTAACATTACGCTTAAAATTCTTCAATTGTTAGCCCCTTAAATTTTCACTATTAGTGAAGCTTAATCCTCGAACGGAGGTAATCCAAATTGCTCGGGCTTAAAGTCCACGAGGGACTGTAGCACCTGGGTTGCATGGGAGCACTTCTCTGGCGACAGTCGAAGATCCGGCACCATGACCACCTGCATGCCGGCGGAATTAGCTGCTGTCACACCGTTGGGCGAATCCTCGAACACCAAGCAATCGGAGGCAGTGGGTGGCTTAACAAATCTGCCGGCGGCCACCAGGAAGATGTCGGGCGCGGGCTTGCCGTTTGCAACCTCCTTATCAGTGCCGCAAACCTTATGGTTAAACAGGTCGAACAGCTCCCGGTGATCAGTGCTCTTGAGGTCCATCATCTCGGCACTGGAGCTGGTGGCCAGTGCAAAAGGCACTTTGTTGGCGTGGAGGTGACGCAAAAGGCGCTCAGCACCTGAGAAGTTAAGAAAATACAAATTTAAATGAATCCTCTTGTTTTACAGAGCACAGAGTTCTACGAAGAGTTATTTAAATGAGGAAAAGCATTGTACACGTGATCGTGCTGCTAACCTTTCAGCAGAACATTGATGGTTTTCATCTTCGCTGCTTGGTGGCTGAGAATATCGAAGTATGGGAAGCGGAGTACCTGGCATTAATTGCGAGTGACGCATCAGTTTCTCGGTATTAGCGCGCTGCTGTTGAGCCAATTCTTCCCAGGATATAGGCAGGCTGTAGTGCTGGACCATGAATTCTGATGCTTCCCGCGTCTGCAGACCCATCATTTGCTCCTTCACTTCGAACGTGAACGTCTTGCCATATGGACTTAATGTTATTTCCGAAGCTTCCGTATAAAGGCGCTCCGTATCTGTTTCAAATGTGGTTAAAAAAGTGGTTACAACCATATATAAATAAACACTAACTAACCAAGCAACAGGCCGTCCATATCGAAGAGGCAGTGGGTCACTTTCCGCAGCTCTTTGGTTGCCATTGTGCTGATCTCCTGGAATACAAAATACAAAATGTATTTCCATCTCTGGTGTAATTTAGGGATCTTTGAGTCGGCGTCCAGAGATAAGCCTGATCTGTAAAAATACAACCTTGACTTACGTGTAACCTCAATCTCCTTCCGTGCCCAACACAGCTAAAGAAGACAGTTTTGGTTAGGGTCACCAAAAACATATCGACACCAATCGATAAACTTTTTTTTTTTTTGACCTTGCAAATTAAATGAATTTCTTCTTTATTATCTGTTATAAATATCGTTCATAATTTTTTTTTAAGTATATGACTGCACAATTTCTAAAAACAAGAACAAAATGATTTTAATATTTTTCCAGTCATTTTTATTACGGTGGCTTAACTTGGCGCACCGGGTACGGTCACACCGATGAAAAGCCAACTCAGCTGAAAGTGAAGACATTTTTATACACAAAAAATTAATAGCTGCAGCAAAAAGAAGTTTAATTTGCCCGTTCTATTGAGCCCAAAGACAATGCAAAATGCGGCTGGGCAACAAGAAAACAAAAATGCAGCCCCAGCTGAGAGAATTGGCTCTGTTCATCGGCTTGGCCTGGGTCTGCTGCTGTCTTCCAACATCGACGTGGGCGCAGGCGACACTCTCGGACAAGCGATTGTGCGCTGACCCAAAATGTGAACGTAAGTTGTAATCTGTGCGAGACAAGACAGTCGATATTGTGAAACTCGCCTTGGACTCGCTTTAAGTTGAAATGGACTCTGAATTGCGTAATTAATGTGTTATTTGCGTTACAGAAATTATATCGACGGGCATTGCCAAGATCAGCTATGCGACAGGCGGCGAGGGTCTCATATCCTTTAAGATAAACACTCCAATCCGCGTCCTGTCCAAGAGCGCAGGCTCCAACAATAAGCTATGGGGAGTGGAGATCAACGGCCGACGTGGCTATGCCAACAAGGACTTCATTATGGAGAAGAAGGTCCTTGTGCCGGAAGCCAAACTGACGTTTGAGGTGCCAGTGGTGGGCCCTGGTAGTCCTCCTGCAGTGGCGGAGCCTCTGCAGACCGTGCTCAACGCATCTGAGTCATCTGATGACTTGGCAACGACCACGACGGCACCGCTGGACGTTCAAGTGGATGCCATTGTTGTGGAGCAGGACAAATCGAAGGATCAGCAGGCACCTGATCCAACGACGGCATCTCAGGCCCAGCAGGTCCAGCTGGTGGATGGTACTGAGTTGCCTCTGGAGGCAATTGCAGCTGTGACTGATAGCACACTCGTTACGCCTCCTGACACCAATGAAGCAGCGAAATCAGAAACAGACTCAGCAGATGTTGACAAGAAAGAGCCACAAGAAGTAGCTGTTGACTCAACTGATGTCACGAATAAGCCGCAGGACGCAACTGCTGACGAAACGAAGCCGCAGGATGCAACTGTTGACTTACATAAGCCGCAGGAAGCAACTGAGAGATTAACTGACGAACCAAAGGATCCTAAGCTGCCTGCCGCTGACGAACAGAATTCATCAGAACTGCCAGAGGCCATCAACGCTGAACTTGAAGACACTGATGATTTCGATTATGGGGACGACGAGGCAGGCGAAGACGACGATCACGATGACGAACTGAACCATGATAACGAAGATAAGAAACCGAGCAACAACGAGAAACTGAACGATACAAAAGCAATTGATGTTAATGAAACGATTGTCGTTGAGCAAATAAACACGACTCAAAATTTGGAGAAGCCAAGGGAACAAGCCTACGTTGAGCTGGCAGATTTGGGCATGGACAAAGAGAAGCACGAAGAAGTTACAACTGCTCCAACGGAGCTTCCAAAGGAACAGACAACGGAAATTCCGTCGATTGTAAAGGAAGTTCTTAGGGAGGAGCCGGAAACCATCGATGAATTAAAACCTTTGGAGGCTCTTAAAATCGCGGAGATAACTGAGACGCCGTCAGCTCATCCAGTTGTTGCTGAAAAGGTTGTTGAAGAAGTTGTCGAAGTAGATATAGCAGCGGTATCTTCTGAAACTAAAACTGAGACTGAAAAAGAGGATGTAGCAATTACTAATGAGCCTGTTGTGGTTCAATCGGAGACCAGCTCAACTGAAGGTAGTTCCATTGAAGAGGATTTGGTTAAATCGGAGCCTGTTGGATTGCCACCACTTTTTGAAAAGAAAAACTTTGAGAATCCTAATGATTATTACAAGATATTGCAAGAACAACAACAGCAGCAGCAGCAGCAGCAACAACAGCAGAAGATAAAGGAGGAAGTGGAACAGCAGTCACAAAGCCAGAGAATAACTGAGGAAGTGGAGCAGCAACAAGCCATTAACGAGGAAGCGGAGCAGTCACTGCGGAGTCAGGAAGCAGACTCTCTAGGACAAGAGCAGCAGCTCAATGAGCCAGTGGATCCAGAGTCCAATGAAGTCATCGCTGATCCCAACGATTACTACAAACAGCAGCAGAGCACGGAGTACTCACATCAACAGCACCATCATCATCCCACAGAAAGTGCTGAACAAACTACTATATCGCCTGTCCCCGAATCACCTTACGGAGCTGTTCCCGAGGAGGTCCCCACACCTGCGCCGCAAGCCGCCAGCTCCGAAAGTGCGGGAGTTGGTTACGTGGAACCAATTGCTTTGCCCGCTACAGCGAGTCCTTCGCCGGAGGTTCCCGTTAAGGATGATGGTGGCCTGGGATTAGGTCTATTTGCCACTATAGTGGACACTGTAAATAATTTTATTGGAAAGGAGCCAGAAAACGCTCAATTGAATAGCAGTGATGAACTGCAAAGAATTCTGTATCCGGGCATGGGTGATGTGGTGGGATCTCCAAAGAAACCTTCGAAAGGTAAGTCTACCTCACAAACATTTTTGCAAAACATTATCGTGCTTAATGTTTTATATTAAACTAAGATAAAAGACTACAGTACTGCATCCTTTAACTACTTAATTTGTTCGCCTTTTTATAGAAGCAGCACCAGTCGACGTGGATGGTTACTGTGCTCGGTTTCAGTCTCAGCAAGATGATCATTGCCATCGCTCCATTTCGCTAGATAATTTTGCTGAAGTCCTCAGCGCCAAGGTGGTGGATCACAGCCTGCTCTTGCTGTGTGTGGTCATTGCGGCGGCGTCGTCCTTGTTCTTTATCTTTGCCTACTACTGCTTTTGCAACAGCAGCCAGGAGGGAGCGCTCCTATCGAAGCTAAACCATTTGGAGCGTAGTTTGCTGGCCTCTCACAAGGAAAACCAAATCATCAAACACGAACTAATGACCACGCGCCACAAGCTGGCCAGCATTGAGGACAGTTCCTTTGGCTCCAATGACATGGTGGCTGACCTCAAGAAGCAGCTGGAAACGGAGGTCTATGAGAAGGCCAAGCTGCAGGAGCAGGTTGGGTCACTAGAAAGGGTAAGGCCATAACAATGAGTTAACCGGAGGAGCCAGACTTTATCTTAATATCTATTGCAATGCTAGGATCTGGATAATGCAGCCGAGGCTGGTCTGGAGTTAAACAAAATGCTATCGGAAGTGCTGAGCAACCAGAACGGCGACGAAGCCTTCTTGAGCACTGTCGATGAGCTACAGCGGCAGCTGAATGACCAGGAGAGTGAGTATTGTCCAAACTCATTCGCACACATTTCACAAATTAACTATAATAATAAATAATTTGATTATTTTATTTTTTTCCATTCTTGCAGGGATCATCATTGAGATCAACTCTAGTTTGGCGGAAAAGAGTCGCGAGAACAGCGAGCTGCAATACACCTTCACGGAGACCACGTCGCGTCTAAGCAGCGAACTAAAGTCTCTGCGAGAGGACAACTACGAGCTCGAGATGGAGAAGTCCAAGCTGCAAACACGTCTCGAGGAAATCCAGACCGAAACGGATTTGGAGTTGGCCAAGGCCCTGGAAGCACGCAACTACGAGATGCAACGACTCCAGAACCAGATTCTTGAGCTGACCGCCAAATGGGAGCGGGAGCATGGCGACTATCAAACGAGCTTGGCCAAGATCGAGGCTCTTGAGGATTGCCTAAAGGCCGTGAAGAAGGATGCCAACCTTAACGTTCAGGAGCTGATCACCTCGGCCAAGACTCGCGGCGAACTGAACGCGGCCCAAAAGAAGTTCGTCGAACTGCAGGCGAAGCTGGAGCAGGAAATGACCCACAAACAGCGTCTCGAGGGTCAGCTGCAGCAGTCTAGTTCCGATGTGGAGCAGCTCAAGCAGGACTTTAACCAGTCAGAGCGCGACAAGCTGGAGGCGCAGACGAGGCTCGAAGTTCTATCCGGCTATTTCCGCGAGAAGGAAAATGAACTGAAAAAGTACGAAAGAATTATAGATGACTTTCTTATAAGAGATTCCATTACTTATTCAATTGTACTTTCAGGGAGCTCAGCCTGCAGGAGACCAAGTGGCTGCAACATCAGGGTGAAAACGCTAGCACCGTGGAGACGCAGACACTGATGAAGAACGAAATCCAGACTCTAAAGTAAGTGATCCTAGTGAAAAGTATTATATGCTCATTTGCACATTTACAGATCTCAAAACGATGAGCTACGCGCCGAGATCGAGGCCCAGATTGCCTCGCACAAGGCGCAGATGGGCACGCTGGAAAACAGGGCCCACGAGTCCTGGCTGGCGGCACGTCAGTCGGAGCGCCGGTGCGAGGAGGCGCTGGCTGAGGCCGCCGGATTGCGGCGAAAGTTGACCACCATGGCCAGTGGCGGCGTAGATCCAGTCGCAGTGGAAGCCATTGCTGCCAATGGAGTTGGAGCGGAACTAAAGACGGCTCCGTCGCCGTTGCCGTTGCCGTTGCCTGGCTTGCCGGGTTCGCCACTGCTGAACATGCCAAATCCACTGCCATTCCTAGCGGCACCCTTCTCCCCATTCATGGGCCTGCCGCCGCCGCCATTCCTGCCGCCAACAGCAGGTGGCGGGGCACGTCCTCCGCCCTTGGGACGCATGCGTTCCCCACCGCCCTCTGCACGCAGTGATAGGGATCGGGATCGGGACCGGTACTCGGACTACAGCGACTACGATGACTATGACGACGATGATGAGGATGAACGGGGAGGCATGGACCATCGCCGAAGGCATAGCGGCAGCTGGGGCCGCCATCATCGCGACTCCTATACGCATTCGCCGCGTACATATCGCTCGCTCTCCCCGTCGGATAGTCGCTACAACTATAATGACACGGAGACGGACTTTAGTCCCCCGCCGAGTCCGCCGCCAGTCTCTTCCAATCGGAGCGCGGCATCGCGACCATACAGCGAGGTGTGAGGGAAGGCTGTACTTTCCGCGTAACCAAGTCCTACCAAGTATATTAGACTCAAAAACTAGTTCAAATATATTTATTAATCAACGATTATCGAACGAACGATCGGGGGCGGCAGATCGAACTCTTAAATCGATGATCCCATTAGCAGGGATTTCAGGGGAATCCATCAACAACTGAAAACATATTTCGATTCAATAATGGTGAATGATATCCGACAAAAAATTAAACCAACAAATTAAACACAGTGAGACAAAACCAATGCCAGCTGTTTTATTTGAAGTTTGTTTTTCCTCGGTCGCACTTTCAACGGATTTAGACAAAGCCAAACGACGTCCTTATTTAAGCTAACCCATTCTTTCTGGCCAATACATATTACAAAAGACATTGATAAAGTCTGTGGACGGTGTATTTTGTTTGGTATGCAACATTTAAATTTAAAATATAAAATACTTTCTAGTTTTGTATACAATTTTACGAATCCCTGACTTGGATTACTTACAAGGCGGTAAAATATTGTATAACAATTACATTAATTACATTATTATTTTAAATTTCTATGAAATATGTCAGCAAATACTGATACTAATTAAATATCAGCCTCTGTGTTAGGTAGTCAATAAGTCATAATTACATCTTAAATCTTCATTTAGCTAAACATGAACATCCACGCGAATCACGACGCTTCCTCGCGGACTAGGAATTCCAACTCCATACATTCTTCAGGTACCTGGGAAATAGCGTAATCTGTGGCATTGTAGAGTACATTAAGCTTTCGATGTACAAAGTGCTTGGCAATCTGGAAACAAATACATTAATATCAAAATTACATGTACAATACAATAATGTGCAATCCCAACCCACCAATTCTTCATTGCCCGTTCCATGGAACCGTAGGCTCAAGGGCTCGTGTCGCTGATTTAGGACCCGTTGCATAGTGGATGCACTGAAGACAAAGAACTCAACCGGAAGATCGGGGTTGGATATAGTTATTAACTTTAGTTGTGGACATGCAGATACTACGTCCCAGATGCCGTCGGCATTGGGCCAAATGCGCGAGTGCTCCAGATGCAGCTGCTCCAGGCGGGGAAAGCTTTTGATTATAACGCTTAAGCCAATGTCGTAGCTGCCCTCATCATCGACGAGTGTTAGGCGGCGAAGGTTATCCAATGTGGCCAATACCGCGGGACGCCACAACATAATATTGTCTCTGCACGTGACCGCCACCAAATCCTGTCCACGCAACCGACCAATATCCTCCAGAACATCGTCAAATAGGTCTAAATTGTGTAGACGAAGCTTTTCCAACTTGGGCAGTCTCAGCAGCTTGCGGGCGTTCTCGGAGCTGAGGAAGACTATGTCCAGGTCAAGCTCTTGCAGATCCTGTAGCGTCGAGATGGCCTTCACATAGATATCCTCCTCGGCTCGTCGCCATTGGACGCTTAGGTATTGAAGGCGCAGGTTCTGGCAGATATCCTCAAAGCATTGTGAGCCCATGTACCAGCAAAGTTGCAGGTCCAGCCGGCGAAGGTGCCGCCACTGGCAGATGTACCGGCCACTTGTGTTGCCGCTCAACCCAACCGATTCCAGCTGAGGAAAGCAACCCACCAGAATCGCAATATCGGCGTCACCATCGGCATCATCGTATTCGTCCCCCAGGTAGTACAGTTCCCTCAAGTTAGAAAACGTGTGGTCCTTCCAATGCTTGAGCTGTTCCATGGGCAAATACCGAAGTGTGAGCTCCGCCGCAGTGGAGCCAATGCACTGCAAGAATTCCTGTAGCAGGGCAGGCCTTCCAGCGAATGTCTCCCGGCTCACGCAGTGCTTGCTCTGGCGCTGCCAGGCGTACGAAACCACCGAGCATAGGCGGGAAGTGGACTCAGTGGCCTGCCACAGCTGCAGTTGCTCCTCCAGACTCAGGTACTCTACAATTTGACTAAAGTGCAATCATGTTACTCCAAGAACTGTTTCCCACCAGAATTGAAATGGCTCACTGACAGCAGGCAGTCTTCGTTCAGGTTCACAATGCTCGTCATTCCGGAAAGGTTGGGTTTGGTGAAGTGACTTCCAAGAAAGGCCTAGAAATAATGTGAATTTCGTTTTTAAATCAACAATTTTTTCTCATATGGTGAAAACCGTCACCAAAAAGCTTTCTGTTAGTGAAAGCTTTTTGATAAAAAAGCCTTTCTTCGTAGACGACGGTCACACTTCACTTAGGACTACAAGAAAAACGTTAAAGGAATTGGAAAATATTTCCATTTAAAAGTAATAATAAATAATAGTAATAGTAAGTAATAATTACCAAAGTAAAGTCAAACTGAAACTGCCAGGCCTACTCTCTCCTACTTTCAATGAACACCAACTAACTAGTATGGCTCTTGCAATAAAGATATAAAAGACACATCCAAATAAAATTGATATTCACTAATCTAATCCCAAATAATGAATCCTTTTGTTAATCATTCATATCAATAATTTTAAATATATTTAGAATAATTTTAGCCCAGTACCACTTATCTTGTATATTTTTACTTTAATAATTAATTTGTATTCATTACTTCTTCTTCTTCTTTAATGTCTCTAATACCAGAAGAATCCAAAAGATTATAGAAGACTTGGAAAGTAACTAAGATTAAAATGTTTCACATTTTGTCAATTTAATATGAAAATAATTTTATTAAATAATATCGTGATTTGAAACTGCTGGATTTTTATACACACAAGTACAAGAAACCTACCTATGTACAACATATAATTGATAATTCTCGCTTATATACTTTTGCTACTGAGTAACCGCAATGAGGCCAAAAGACATTTATAATATACATACATATGTACATTATCGGCAATATATCGGCATAATCAGTCGATTTCCAGTTTTCGAAACGATCCAACTGCCCCAAAAGAGGATCGATGGTCGCTCTGGAGCCGATCCCCAATTTCTCGCAGCTTCTCCTTCGTTCCGAAGTTCTGGGAAGCCAGGAAGTAGGGTCCGTAGCTGGTCAGTTTCTCTTCCATGGCTAGGCTGATGTCCTTCATAGAACCGGCCGTTCCTCCATATTCCTTTGGCAAATACTCGCGGCGCACTAACTGGAACACAGCCTCCGGATCAGAGCTCACCGAGATCTATCGCAAATAAATATAAAACCTTACGATTGAAGCAACAAGTAATGTATGGAGTTCAGACTCACCCGACTCTTAATTTTGGCCGGAAAGAAAGAGCGTAGCGTATTGAACCCCGTTTCGAAAGCCGCTGGGACATTGATAAAGTGGATGCCCTTCTGCCGCGTCGGCATCGCTTCGTCCGCGTACGTGGAAAACTTACTCAGCAGCTGAGGCTGCAGAGCAAAGAGGTGGGACCCCGTAACTCCAGTCATGTCCATTATTTCAACGTAACCGCTGACCGTGGCGTTTTCATCCTCGAACATCATGATCTCCCCGAACATGGAGCCGACGCGAATGATGTCCTGGAACTTGTACTTGCTTGTGTCGTAGGCACCGGCTCGAATGATGGTCACACAGGGGCCCGGATCGTCCGCGTCCAGGGGAAGCCGGAGAAGGATTCTGTTGCAGAGGGAGTGGGAAGGATATAATAGACATCTAGGTGTCCAAAGTCCTCACCCCATCCTTATGATGTCGAGCACTATGGGATCGGTGGCCAGGCGACGTTCATTAAAGATCTCCGGTATGGAGGCCTGCAGTGAGTAGAAGCGATCGAACTTCTCCTTGGCTCGCTCCACGCTGAACTTGGTGCCCCGAAGGAAGGCAAGTAGGAACTGGTCGTCGGTGCAGGCGTGCAAGTGAGGCTGCTTCAAGACCCAATCCCTTAACGCCTCGATGTCCTGGGGCACTCGCTGGGGCACCTCATTCAACTCCCTGATCGCAATCGCCTGCAGGGCGGGCTTCAATGGCCGCACCAAGCTCATAGCACCAATTCCGAGAAATCTCTGAAATGGGTAAAAATCGTTAAGTCCCCAGTTACGTATGAACATGTGCGCCAGCCATTTCTACTGACTCTGCCTAATGGAAAATGGAGCTGCGCGCATATGTTTACTGTTTGGAAAATCCGCGCCGACTGTCCAACTGATATGCAAGTAACATGCGAAATTAACGAACTTCGGACGATTGCTTTTCCGTTGCCTGATCATAAGCCGATTTAACAATGCACGAAGACTTTTATCGGAAACCTCGTCGGCAGGGCGGCTCTGGGTGGTGGCAGGTGGCAGTGGGAGGTGGTTCAGTGGTTGGTGGTAGCGGGCACTGCCTGCGTCACTACCCGGCGCTTGCAGTATTCAAATCGGCGGTTTAGCTTCCTATGGGTCGCAAAGCAATTGATTGTCTTAATTGGCTTTGGATTTATTTTTTAAGTGCATGCGGCTGCGGTTTTGCTGGCCCAGATATGAGCTATTTAATCCCATTGATAAAGAAGGTTAATCAACTGCAATAAATTAAGGAAGAACAGATTGATAACAAGTACTTTGACCAAAGAAAATCACAAAATAAACGATACACACAAAATCAATTCTATCAATTCTATCGTTATCAAAATCTTTATCAGAATATTGTTTATAATATTTGCTTTTATTTAATAATCTGTATAAGAGGAATCAAAGCTAACATTTACTCTTAAAGATTAAGACCATCTAGAGAACTTTTATTAAGGAAAAAGGAGAGTTTTATAAGACGTATCGGTGGAGCCTGTATGAAAATGTACAATACATACGACTCAGGATAGGGGTTTTATTGAAAACATCCACGGAGTCATTAGTTTATTAAATCTATTATTATTATTATATATTAAAGATCAAACATATGTGATTTGGAAATAGCCGCCCACACAAGACATAAATATATTATTGATCCATATCACAAAATATATTGAAAGACATAAATTTGAAGTTTAATAAAATCTAAAAACTGCAAAATTAAACAGAATGATAATTGTTTTTCAGAACATATCAAGAGGATACTTGTCCAATATTGCGGGAGCCACTGTACACTGAAGTGCTTTTATGGCAAAAAATACTAAACGGGAAAACCAACGAAGGGAACTTGGCGTTGCCACACCTGTCGTCAGCTGACTCAGACAAGCATCGACGTGAAACTTTTTCGACCATCCGGCAGCCCTGTCCAATCATCTGTGAGTAAAGTTTCTGGAAAGAAAAATATTTTTTTTTCCTGAAATTTTAATCGCTGTTGAAAGTCCTGCTGTGTGTGCATCAGAATAAGGCAGGCAGCCCCGTACCACGCCAGCACACCAAGAGAGGATGACAAGTGTCGACGAGAACCCGTTCGCCGCCCTGCTTCAGGAGGGCACGAAGTCCGATGATGTCGTGTCCCACAAATTGGTCGAGGAGGTGCTCCTTTTCACACTGAACAAAGCGCGTGTTGCCGACGATAGCCATCTAATTTGCCTGGCGGATGTAGTAGTGGACACCAGCGACGAATCGCTGGGCGAGGATCTGGTGGCCCACGCCCTGTTCGAGCGCCTGATGCTGAGCGAAACCGCCCAGTACAGTACAGGCAATGCCAGTGCCGAGGCTATGGAGAAGCGGGCCATATGTTATCTGCATGGAGCCTTCGCTCGGTGTGAGCGGATCCAGGCCGAGCGGAAGGTGAACTGCTCGACAGTCATAGCTCTGATCCTGAACAACGCTAGCACCTGCATGCGCCAGCCGGATCTCTTTGCCTCGCAATCGTTCGCTAGCCAGTGGCTGGAGCTGTTCGAGCAGGCCGATGAGCACGACACCAGCACCCAGGAGTTCCTGGTACGAGTGGCCTGCAAGGTTGTGGAGGAGGACGAGCCGATAGAGGCACTGGGTGCTCTCAAGGCCATTTTCTATCCCTTGCTGACCGAAATGCAGAAGATGATCGTCAAGGAGAACCTGGTAACGATCAAGAAGAACATTTTCTGGATCCTGGGCTTTTTTGTGCGCGACAAACGGGCAGCGGTGCTCGGCGAGCTGCTTATTGATTACACCACGCCGAATCCCAAGGCGAGAGGTCAGATCTTTGATCTTCATCGCATTCAGTAAATTTTCTGAACTAGAAATTTATTTTAGGTGGCGATTATATGGACACCCTGCTGGGCAACCTTCTGTGCATCTCGATCCTACCCAAGACCCAGGGAGCCAAGTACGAGTTCTTCCAGCAGATTTCGCTAAACCAATCGGATCCCGCTCTGTGGGCAGTGCTTGCGCATCATCAGCAGTCCATATTCCAGCTTGTTAAGCAGCTCCTTGTGCTGTCTGCAGAAACCAAGAAGAAGACGCTTCAATGGATGGCCAATTGCCTAGATGCGAATGTGTCGCGCGGTCATCTGTGGAGCAGTATTCACTTGAATCTGGAGCAAACGGTTCACAGCACTGCCAGCGATGCGTTCATGACGACCCTGAGTGCGGTCCTAATACGTCTATGTGCCCCATTGTGTCAACCATCGCTAAAGGTCCTTCTGGTTGATCCCACATACTGCGCTGTGGCGGACAAAGACCGCCTGGCCAAGGGCGTAAGCATGCTGAAGGCTCACGACGAGACTTGCCTGCTTCCGACCCCAGAGGGTGAAGAACGTCTGACTGCCGAAAAGTACAATTTCGTGACCGAAATATTTTTCATGGCCCACAAATGCTTCGAGCTTGCGAATCGGCCCTGCCTCGAGCGTCTCAGTCGGGGAATGCGCGAACTGCAGAACACACAAACGGCCTACGAGGAGCTGGTGAGCAGTGATCCCAACAATGAGCTGACCAAGAACCTTTTTCGCACATTGCTCGAGCAGATGCAGCAGGTTCTTTCTATAAAGAACGCACTGTCTGAGCCCACCAACGACACCGCTGTGCTGAAGTTCTTCGAGGCATCTGCAATCTGGCTAACCGAGGTGGCCATGCTGCCCCGTGAGATCTATGAACAGTGCGTGGACAAGCGAGACTTTGCTCCGCAGATATTACGGAACCTAGAGCTTCTCTCGGACTCGCCGCCCTTTGTGGCGCCGTACATGCAATCCGTGCCGGAGAGCATTATCGACAATATCTCGACGTACTTGAATTTCTGCCGGCGCCTCAATAGCGATCTCTACATTCACATCTACTTTTCCGCCCACGACGCCTTCTTTAAGATGATCCTTCTCTTTATGGGCAGCTCGGACCTGGTCAAGAATCCGCATCTGCGCGCCAAGCTAGCGGAGGCTCTAGAGTTTCTACTGCCCACACAGATCCTTGGAAGCAATCGACAAGCATTTAACACACAAGTGTTTGAAAACCACACGGATAGGTTGAAGGTGGTCCGGAGTTTGCTCAATGTTTTTGTCAGCATCGAGATGACCGGTCAGTCGGTGCAGTTCGAGCAGAAGTTCAACTACCGCCGGCCCATGTATGCCATAATGGAGTTCCTGTGGACGAAGCCGGAGCATGTGCAGAGCTTCCGGGATCTGGCCATAGAGGCGGAGGAGAACATGGAAGCTATTGAGCCGCCCATTTTCCTGCGTTTTATTAATCTGCTCATCAATGACGCCATCTTCTTGCTGGACGAATCATTGTCGAATCTGGAGCAGATCAAACAGCTGCAGCTGGCCCAGGCTAATGGTGAGTGGAACAGCCTGTCGCACAACGACCGCCTACAGCAGGTGACGAACCTGCAACACCTGGGCATGCTGGCGCGCTTTGACAACATCTTAGGAAGAGACACCATTAACATCCTAAAGCTGCTGACCACGGAGATCAGGAGCATCTTCTGTCATAACAGTATGGTGGATCGCATTGCTGCCATGCTCAATTACTTCCTGCTGAACCTGGTGGGACCCAAGAAGGAACGCTTCAAGGTGAAGGACAAAAAGGAGTTCGACTTCGATCCTGCAGAAACTGTGCTCGAGATCTGTCGCATTTACATTAACCTGAGCCCCGATGACAGCTTCTGCTTGGCAGTCTCCCAGGACGGACGCTCTTACAGTGAGCAGCTCTTTGGCTATGCTGAGAACATCCTCATAAGGATTGGAGGAGGCCAACTGATAGGCGATATGTCAGAGTTTGCTGAAAAGGTGAAACGAATGGGGGACCAGTACAAGGAGGAGCAAGAGCTGCTGGCAGACGCTCCAGAAGAGTACCTAGATCCCATTATATCTACGCTGATGACCGATCCTGTCGTGTTGCCTAGTTCCAAAGTCACCGTAGACCGATCCACCATTGCTCGCCACCTTTTGAGCGACCAAACAGACCCCTTCAA
The DNA here is from genome assembly GCA_008042775.1 of Drosophila pectinifera. Lineage (NCBI taxonomy): Eukaryota > Metazoa > Arthropoda > Insecta > Diptera > Drosophilidae > Drosophila > Drosophila pectinifera. Next base: position 26,311 of record VNKC01004893.1, read on the forward strand.
CCGTGAACCGCTCACCATGGATAAGGTCAAGTCCAACGAAGCACTCAAACTGGAGATCGAGCAATGGATAGAGGGTAAGCGGAACGCGGCCCGCTCGAATAGCTGAGGAAGCTCTTGAGTAGGGGCAGCTACAGCAGGAGAAGCTGCTGCCCAACCAAAGAAATAGCTACAGACTCTCAATGTTTTTCTCCTTAATAATGAATTCCAGACCCTACATTGTATCTAGTGTGTGTTCTATAAGTGTACAGTTCTTCTTGGTTTTTTGGTCGTATAGGTCGAATAAACGGTTCTATATTTTCCATTATGGTAGACAAAACTGTTTCAGATGCTTTCCCATGTTTTTGATGAGATGCTATATTATATTTGTTTCTTATATTGTTAAGTCAGTTTTTATTAAGCATAGAAGCTATAGGTATAGGTACAGAGAATAATTTTGAATGTGTTTTGTTTATTTTTTAATTATTTAACTAATCCCAAACTTGAGCTATACCATTCTCTGTGATTTTTACTGCTTCACTGATTTGAGGAAGCCCTCGAAATGGCGGCGACCCTCCATGTACCAAAGCGCCTCGTGAAAGCTGCTGGGCAAGATCTCCGGCACTGGATGATCGGCCACATACGTCAGATGGAGGGAATTGCTGTGGACCTCCGTAAAATTCACGGCATCCACCGAGTTAACCACAGTCATCAGCTGCATGTACTTGTCGTGGGTGTAGACCACGTAGGCAGTCACTTTGATGAAGCTGTGCACGGGAATCTGTTGGGAGCACGTAACATCAGACATAAACTTGATGTGAGCGTTGGAGCCGGAATAGAGGCATGCGGCAATGTGGCTCGTCTCGATGGCATTTCGGATGATGAAGCCGCCGAAGATGGTATTGGACTCGTTGCGGTTCTCAGGGAAAGGATGCAGTGTGGTACTGCGGTGCCACTCGGATATCCAGCGGCAGTCCGGCGGCAACTCGGCGCCCTTCATTGAGCCTTCGCAGCCCTTGGTTCGCAAAAAGACCTCGTACATGATCTTCTCCTCCTTCCTTGTAGGCTGGATAAAGCATTCGGAACCTTTCTTTAGCTCCTCCCTGCGCCTGTGTCGCTCCATAGCCTCAGAATGGAAGCACTCCTCCAGTTCATCGTCCGGCTTCAAGGGGTTAATGGGCGCTGGGCCGCTGTTTGTGGCATTGCGACCCACTACAATAAAAATGGCACTCGCTAGCGTCTCTTCGTTCTGCCGTACATAAGTCGTGATCTCCATCGAGCTTAAACCTGTCCACGAAACGTGACCCGAGAGCAGCAAGTTGACGTCCGGCTGGAACTTGTGCACCAGGAATTCGGCGTGGTCTATGAATAGGGTGACGAACGTGTAGGGCAGTGGAACGCCTTTTGGCAGCTTCGGGACATACACATGACGATGGCAGATCCAGACTGCAGGAGAACTATGATAAGTGGTATTTATGACTAATAGCTAAGAAATCCTCCCAACTCTGGGTTAAGAACATTAGCTACTTTAATTTTATAAGTCCATGAAGCAGATATACCGCAAAAGGCTCCCAAAGAGCTCTTCAGTTTAAAGTTTTATTTGTAAAATACTTATTCAACTGTGTGCTTGACGTAACGGAATTTACGTCAAATACTGAGGATACTGATGAAGACGATTGACAATCTGTGGAAACACCCTTTGGTTAGGTAGTGCCTCAGGACGAGTCTTGGACCTTACCGGCAAAGAGGTCGAGTTGCTCCATTATCCTGCCCATGCGCACTAGACTAGATTCATAGACGAAACGTTGGCGCATCAGCGCATCTGACTCCAAATGAACAATGGCGGTCGTGCATGAATCCTTCATGGAACGCTCCGGCAGGTCCTCCCGCTTTGGGTGAAACTTTAGCAGGTTGTCCCGGCTCTTTGGGATGGTGTGATACCCCAAGTCCACCCCTACGTGTTCCTGAATTTTCTTAGCCACTGAGCTTAAAATATAAATTAATGGACAGCTATGTGTGGACTCTCCTTACCGTCGGCCATGGTGCCCGAGCAGTGATCAGACTCCAGTTGCTTCCCGTCCAATTCTCCCAACAGATGACGAACCACTCCCAGCTGAGGGCACAGACTCTTAATGGCCACAGCCCTCCCTGCGCAGCGTAGGTGGGAATGCATCTTGAATTTATATATTTGGATGCCAAAAAGAGTTACGTATGTACCTGTTCTCACATTTTGTAAACTCGAAATTAGTGTGCCAAATTTTAAAAATTTGAGTGATGACAAAAATGTACATATATGCCCTTTAATAATCTCCGCTTAAAATTAAGGGCTTTTGAATAAAAACTGTCATTTTAATATATCTCAAAAGCTTAAATAAAATCAAAGATTTTTTGGTAAATATTTAAAAATGTATTAAAATACATGTTTAAAACGTTTTATATAACTATTTAAATACAAATAACTAAAAATATTAAATAGCTTGAATCCTTTCTGGAAAACGTACATTATGATGCCCTCCGCACACTGAGTGCGCTCCTGCACTGCGAACAGCATTGGTAATTAATCGCTAGTCCAGACTGGGCACACTGCGTACGTTTGTTTCCATATGAACTGACTGTTTTTTTTTATACGGAGTGCGGAAAAATGGTTTAAGATTTCTTTAGGAGAATTATATTTTATATAGCGGAATTACGACTATATCCGCCCAAAAAGAAGGCCGAAAACACTTCCCTGGCGCCGCCTGAGAGTGGCCAGCGCCGCCCTGTCCTGGTCCAAGTCCTCCCCTCTCTCGAGCTGTGCGCGAAATCAATTACATCGTACCGCGCGTCGTAACGCGAAAATCGATTTCGGATGCGGTCGCCGCAGGCAGAAGCAGCCGTCAGAATGTCCCACTGCAATATGGTTACGGAAATAGACATGACATCGACGTCGCACGGTCGCTGGCGGATCAGTCTGCTCCTCCTCCTGGCCGCAATCTCGCTGTGCAGCGTTTTCCCGGGCTGCGCGGCCACGGACACGGACATTGCGCTGGATGCCAAGGCCACGCTAAATCACCGCATCCAAAGCCTCGATTTGCTCGTCTTCGTGTTCCTGCTGGCCCTCACCGTCCTGACCATTTGGCTCTTCAAGCACCATCGCGTCTCCTGGCTACACGAGACCGGTCTGGCCGTCATCTACGGTATGTAGCCTCTGACTTGGTCTCACTCTCCTGCCTTCGAATATTCAAGTGGAAGGCCCTCGAATATGTGTCACTTGTGCACCTGCTCCGTCGCCGCTTTCACGGACACCTCTTTGTTGTGACACTTTCGGAATTACGCTTTGTGCACGCCACCCGTGGCACTCCATACCCCCATTTGGAAGCCATTAAGAGTCACCACCCCGGGCCACAGCAGTATCAAAGTAGATAGAGGAATCAGCACGCAATGGCAACAGAACGAACACTTTTTAGACATTGGGACCTTGACGTTCTCGGGGTTTTCCGAAACTAATACCGTTTCTGTGCCCGCTCATGATCGTGTCAATGTGTTTAGTACTTTCTTATTCTAACTTTCTCATATACAGTACGTACTATGCCTATATGCACATCGTTCGTACGCCGCGGCACTGAAAGAGCCAACCAGATTTCTTGGAAACTAATTGAAGCTAATGAAACAATTCAATAAAACAGGTTAGGCGACGGAACGAAGCATTATTCTCAAAAGCGCAGGTAGAGCCAGAGTAGGGCGTAAATTAGAATATATTATTAAGTGAAATCGTTTTGTTATGCGCAGCTCGATTTGATCATTCTCCCAAGTTGTGCTTTTTACGGGTTTCGCGCTCTCCCTTTGTGTACAAATATGCGGAAAATAAAACCCTAATGAATCCGTGTGAAAAACCAGAAAGGCATGATAAAGCACTCTTGAGCACTTGTCGAGATATTGTTTTTTATTTATTGCTCAGCTGATAAGGCTCAACTAAACAGACTCTAATCGACATTTGACTCATATTAGTCACTCTCACATTTTGTGATAGGTCAGGCCACAGTGCAGACATCTGGCCGTGATTAGCAATATTTGAAGGAATTTTATGACTGCTGGTGAACTCATTTTAGTATTTATAGGATGATTTCGATTTCTTAAAATGTGTTAGTTATATGTCCCAAAAATAGTCTCATTTACAGAGCCTTCCAGGCAAGGGTCCTTAATTTCATATTGAAGGAGCTTAGCAAAAAAAGGTTAGCCGAGAATATTCTACGGAAGACCAAAACCAAGAGAGTCTAAGTGAGTTAGACAAGCAAAAGGCTTTTTTTCGAGGTCTGGCAAAAATTATCTTTAATATAATAATTAAAGGCCTAAAATAATTAAAGGTCTAACAAATGGATGTTTTATCTTTATTTTGTTGACTCTATATTCCAGGTCTGATTGTGGGAGCAATTATACGTTATGCCGGCACCGCCAACACCCTCGTCCACATGCAGGTGGAGCCGCAGGGTACGCCGACCTACACTGATAAGCTTCCGCCTGATACGCTCTGGTTTAAGGTAAGCCAGCCGCTAAGGCCAAGGTCTATGAGTAATTGCTTTCGATTTTCAGTACCCCGTTAATCAGACGAACGGAACCAAGCTGCCGGAGGGCATTAAGACGTACGCTTACGTCTTTCGGGGCCAGGTGCCCGATGTGGATGAGAATGAAATCGATTTGAAAGCCACATTTGATCCGGAGGTGTTCTTCAACATTATTCTACCACCCATCATCTTCTACGCGGGCTACAGCTTGAAGAAGGTTAGTTTGATGGCTATAATATACATTTTTAGTTATATTATTCACTGGAAATTGATTTTGCAGAAATACTTTTTCCGAAATTTGGGAGCCATCCTTACATTTGCCATTGTGGGCACCACGTTGTCGGCCTTTCTAATCGGCGGCTTCATGTACGGCTGTGTGAAGCTGATGCCAAATTACTTGAGCAGCAGCTTCTCATTCCTGGACACTCTATACTTTGGAGCCCTGATATCGCCCACAGATCCGCTCACCATTCTAGCCATATTCAACGACCTTCGAGTCGATGTTAATCTCTATGCACTAGTCTTGGGCGAATCTGTGCTCAACGATGCGGTGGCCATTGTCCTCAGCGGGTGAGTTCATTTGTAGTCTCGCGCTAGCAACTCGTTACAACTAATCTGCGCTCCTTTTCTTTTTACAGAGCCATTCAAAACTACGGCGAGCATTATTCCAACACGGGAGAATTCGAAACCACGGCTTTCCTGCGCTCGCTAAGCGACTTCTTCTCCATCTTCCTATTGTCACTTATGATTGGCGCGGCCATGGGCTGCTTGACAGCACTGATATCCTTTTCAAATAATTCATAAACTTAGCTTAAGATTTACCCCCTTTGTCCCACAGCCAACCCATTTGCTTCCTTAACTCCCCTACCAATACATGACCAAGTTTACTCGAGTACGCGACTTTCCGCTGCTGGAGTCGGCGCTCTTCGTGCTTATGAGTTACAGCACCTTCCTGCTGGCCGAGGCCACGGAACTCACGGGAGTGGTGGCCGTGCTCTTCTGCGGCATCTGTCAGGCCCACTACACCTACAACAATCTGTCGGAGGATTCGAGGCAACGCACGAAGCAGATCTTTGAGCTGCTCAATTTCCTCGCAGAGAATTTCATCTTCTCTTATATTGGTGTGTCGATGTTTACCTTCCCCAAGCATCACTTTGATGCTGGCTTTATCATAACAGCTTTCGTAAGTTAATCATTTATTATTTTTTAATATATAGTTATAAAATTATTAATTCATATTTGTGCATAGATCTGCGCTGCTTTGGGTCGTGCCGTGAACGTATATCCCTTATCGTGGCTACTCAACATCAAGCGAAAGCCAAAAATCTCATCAAACTTCCAGCATATGCTCTTCTTTGCTGGTAAGTAGCTTCGCACAGACATCTAAGACCATCCTCTGATTATGTCCAATTATTTTTAGGACTGCGTGGTGCCATGTCCTTTGCCTTGGCCATCCGGAATACAGTGTCGGATGCGCGACAGACAATGCTGACGGCCACATCGCTGATTGTAATCTTCACGGTTGTTATTCAGGGCGGGGCAGCCAATTTTCTGCTCAATTGGTTGAAAATACCGTGAGTACACGTACACTACACGCCGTGTGCTGTGGGCTTAATAGTCACTGAATAATTATTAAATTCCTGATGCTATCAATTACAGAGTTGGCGTCGACGATGAGACTGAACAATTAAATAATTATCAAGTGCACAGTGTGAGTATAAGAGTCGTGTATAAGAGAAGTGGTTATAGTTGGCACTGGTGTTATTATAATAGCCATACTTGGAGGGCTAAAGGGCATCATAGAAGGAATAGGATTAATTAACAGTGCTGTTTCGTAGGAAGAATAATACATATTTGCTGTGACTTAATCTCCACTTCAATTTTATTCTATTAAACGAGTAGTATTTAACTCATGATTTTTTAATATTTATACATTTCTACGCACCTCACGACATTTTAAACCATCTGTTGAAAAAAGGTTTACAATTCAATGGACAATTCACACCCGCAGACGGTAGGTTTGGATATGCTCATTATTCATTCCGTTCTGTACAATTTTAGTTTATAATTTGCTCCTACAGTTACCGTGTCTAGCTTATTTTATTTATTCCCATTCATTACTGATTTTGGCGTTTCATTAGCCCCCGTTGAATGTAGAGGTAATATCATATAATTGAAATCTGTGTTAGTCTGATGGTTATTTGCAGGATGTTGAGAGCGGCGGAGGAGGAGGCCGCGGGAAGGTGCGCTTGTCCGGGGGAACGGAGTCGAACCTGGACACACCAGTGGATGGCCCAAATGGAAGCCTGGGAGGTACTAGTGTCGGAGGCGGCAAGCGCCGCAACAGTCATGAGAAGGCCATTCTGGCCAGGATCTGGGGAAGCTTCGATACAAAGTGAGTTAGCCAAACAACAATGAGTACACATTTGCCTAAACTGTTTGCCATTTCAAAGGTACATGAAGCCCTTGCTGACGCACTCACGTCCCACTCTCCTCGAGACGCTGCCCGTTTGCTGCAATCCCATTGCCAGGCTGCTTACCACAACACAACAGCTAACGCAGGTGAGTGTTGGAGATGGAGCCTCCGTTGAATCAAAGTAATTCTATAAAAAAAAACTTGTGCAGGATGGTAGCGAGTTCAGGCGCGTTGACTCCGACTCCGACATTTGTATAGACAACGACACTGGGAACAATGGGCTCAGTCAGCAGGACGGTGGTCCTGGGCCGGGAACGGGAACCAGCGTCGGGCGGCGCAACTCACTCAGTCGCGTAAGTATCAAGTACACCACCGGCGATTCTCACCATCTACTTGCTAGCTACCGAAATATTGAATAACAACCGAAAGAATGAAGAGCACCCCAAAGCACCACCACCAAAGACTAATCCTAGGCGCAACTAAACCCAAAGAAAAATCCGAACAAATCTACACCGTAGATAGTTTGATATTGAATTTGGCCAACCTAAAAACTGAATATATAAAATGTGTGATTTTGGTTTAGCGGAATTTTGATTTTGTATAATTTAAATGTTGATTCTGTGGTGTAGGAAGACTGGAATCTTATTGTTGATTATCGTTGATTATTTGATTAAGTTGTTAAGCGGCAGCAAGCGATATCTAGTCTACGATTAAATAACACTTGTGTAATATTATTTTGACTGTTAACTATACTAATTAATGCATGCTTACCAAATATACTTATACTTATATAATCAAATTGTAATAACTCTACTCTCTCAGCGATGATATTAATTTATTCTATTCATTTCTGCGGCATCTTTCTTTCTTTTTGTCTTTCCTTCGACCGACCAACCAACCAACCAATTAATCAATCATCTAACTAACTCATCTGGACTCCTTTATCAATTTCACTTTGGTTGCTCTATAACAATAACAATACAACAACAAACTCAACAATTCATCTTGAACAAATTACATACATAATATATCCATTGGTAATGCCTTGAACCGAAAGTCTATCCAAATGAATGAAGCCAATAATAACCTCGCAAATGAACTCAGCCTGGTTACTAATAATTTCATGTAAACATATATCAGGAACATCGAGAGATCCAACAACAACAAGTTTCTTATCCGTTAAATATTTTTTATAATTTATAATTTGTCTGTTTTGGTTTTTGTCTACTTTTCCTTGGTAAACCGAACATATGTTGTATGCGAAGAACAGACGGAGACCCAAACATGATACACCCAGTGTCCCAGAGTCAGTTTAACCAATTAACAAAAGCTTCTTATAGCGCACAGAGCAGTTGAGAATGTTCGTTTTAATTTCTGTATTTGTTTCTCATACTCTAATTTCTTAGATTCTAACACGCGACTAACCATGTAAGTACAAATTACTTAATCGCAGTTTATTTCCTCAGTTTCTTATCGCCTCTATTGTACATAAATCATTAATACATTTGCATATTACATTACTTTTTGTTTAGAAATCTCTAAATACTTTTGATTTGTTCTAAAAGTCTTTTTATTTTCTTATAGGTTAGAGCGAGCGAGCAGCGAAATGTGTATATATAAGTTAAATTACTTTAACGTCTCTTCCGTTGTTATTTATTTGAAAATTGGTCTCATTTGAAATGGAACATACGAAAAATGTACAAATTAGATTATTACCTTTCAGTTTATCCTTGTGATTTGTAACCCTAGCTGTAAAACGTAAATCAAATATCAAGCTTTCAGTTACTTTTAAATTTGTTTGCAACGATTAAAGCGCAGTGATCAGGATATTAAAGCTTAAAAGGCTGACACTCCACAAATACTATATACTTATACCTGAAAAACACGATTAAATATAAAGCCTGTTATTTTTATTTCACTGTCTCTCTGTGCATACATATACATACATATATGTAACCTCTTAAGATATATTCTCACAAACAAATGGGTTAGTAAATATTAATATAAATACTTATAGACCATTACCTTTTCTCTTATTTATTTGGCATCGCAAAATATGCAAAACTTAAAAAATATATTCGCTGAAACCGCAAAACAAACATATATTCAGATGGAAATAATGGAGCATGTTCAAAGTCCGGTGTCGACGAGAATCAGACTTTTAGGATTTTATGGAAAAAAGTTATAAGGTGAAAGGCATCGCATACGTATTTTTACATAGAAAATTCTTGTTCGATATAACCAGAATTGGTGTAAATAACCCTGATTAGTTTATTCAGTTAACTTTTCAACTAATATTAATTTACTCCGATAAGACACAATTTCTTATTACATACATACGCTGTATTTAAATCAAAGCGAAGCTCTCTGAATATATTAATTGTTGTGCTGTTAATTTTAAGTCTGAAAACAGGAAATATAAAATTAAAAACAAAAATTGTTTTATTTCAATAAATTTGCGTCGAAATAGAACGGTAGGAAATAGAACACGGAGGGGATTTTTATTTTAAATTTATTTTTCAGATAAACAACTAAATAGAGTATCTACATGTTAAGAAATAAGCGTCGAAAATCGCTTGGCGAGCATTTTGTATGGTTTCCCCACCTCTTGGCTTATTTAAGCTGCGTTTGCTATATGGTAATTCTGAACAATGCTAATATTTATATATTTATACTTTAATTCATTTCGGTGCCTTAATTTTGCTAGCAACCGCCAATATTTTGAATGCGGATCCCATTAACATGGTTGCAATGTCCGGTGGATCGACCAATTATTTTAATTCAACATGTTATAATTAAATAATTAATTATCTTTATTATTTAGGAATAAAGCAAGAAAAAATGTTTGCCCATTTTTCAACTCTGAAATTACAATCTCTGAACTCTCATCGATTTGTAAAATTTGTAGGAAAAATCCGATGAAATCGGATTTTTTCGGCATTTTTGTATCCTAATTTTTGGTCAAATCATTTTTAAGGCAATACTTTATTATTAAATAATTAAGATTTTAGCGGCGATTCCGAATATGAACGGCATTTGGCTGTCATTCCATTTTTGGCCAAATTATGCTCTTCAGAAGACATCAAATGCGGATTTTTGGGTCCTTAAATCGGCATTTTTATATCCTAATTTTTGGTCAAATCATTTTTAAGGCAATACTTTATTATTAAATAATTAAGATTTTAGCGGCGATTCCGAATATGAACGGCATTTGGCTGTCATCCCTTTATTGGCCAA
>VNKC01004894.1:0-31607 GCA_008042775.1 Drosophila pectinifera
GAGAGGTGATCGCTGGAATAAGGTCGGCCGAGGGCGGCCTAGGTCTTGAAGGGGGAGTAGTTAACATAAGTTAATTTAAGTTCACGAGCCAGAGCTGTGCGGCTAATTGCTGATGTAGCATTTGGCCGGATGCTCGTGCAAGCTAACATAAGTCCACGAGCTAGAGCCGTGGGAAATATTTAGTAAGCTAAGTACGACCAAGATGCTGATGCACCATTTTGGCCGGATACTCGTGCACAGTCGGCAAACACAGCAGATTTGCGTGGCCGCTGTGAGTCGCCTTTGTTAGCATTTAGTTTTCTTGGTCAATTTAAATACATTTAACAATCAGTTACATTTTGGATACAATAAAGAGCACATCGCTCATAGAACGATCAAATCCGGCCGTCGACGATAAAGTCTTCTTATTTCCATAAACTCCGGCCATCGTCGTGAACATTTTAATTACCCATAACTTCGGCTATCACCGATACTCAAAATAAGACCGCAGCGCGGGATTTATTTCGACATACAAATACTTCAAAAGATAATTTATATATATTTTTCCCATCGAAGGCAGGGATGACTGTGCTGATTTTTTTTTAATAAGCCTTATTGGCGCTTTATGTATCAGTATCTGGTGGAATGTTTGTTATAATTTCCGTAGTCTGTTCGGTATAACTGTTGGTTAGGTATAGATCAGAATCAAAACTACCTTGTTCTGCCAATTCGTATAGCGTTACAGTTAGCTAGAATTGTTTGATCAAGATTTTCATTTAGTTTGTACAGATTTGGATCTAGTTCTTAATCAGTTTTTCTTTGGTTTTCTGTGGCAGAGACTTGTATTCCTTGTTGTTATTTTTCTTGTACAGTTAGTAAAGGTGTGGCAATGCTAATAATACTATTCCCTTCTGCGCGTTACTGCGGGGGTGAATGCGTTAGGTTATATTTTTGCATATTCTTGAATTCGAGTTTATGTTAAAGGGTAACCTTTTATAGTAAGTATAGCCTATATTTGTTGGCATTTGTTTGTATCGATTGTAAGGTAACTAAAAGGCCAACTAATGATTGACCTTAGTTATTATATCAACTTCTCTTTTTTTAGCTCAGGCCAACTGAGCCTAATAATAGTTATTATTAAAAGTAAGATTCACAGTGATTTTATATCTTCTTGACATTATTTACAACATCGGCTATATTATGATTTGTCTACCTGTTATTACCACTAATTTATTTTTTCTTTGTTTAAGAGATTTAAGTAAACATTTTGTTTGTATTTTCTTCTGCAACATATACATTTGAGGAAGCAGCACCAACGTGTTAGCTCCTAGCAAAATTTTTCATCATTGGTCAACAAATCCTTCTGCTGCTGTTTTTTTCGCTCTGATTGACTTTACTTATGTCCCCACTTTTAAAAAAATATAAGACTCCGCAGCGCTTAATTGCAAGCGCTGCATTACTGCATAACCTCTACAAATCTATATCTTTTAAAAAATTTTGTATATTTCCGGGATGCCTAGGAACGAAGCGAAGCATGTCGAACAATCAGACCTAAGTGGATTGGTGAGTCAAGGACTAGAAAATTAAGCTACAGGAGTCGAGAGTGAGTGGCTAGGCGTAGGCCAGGCGATACACTATACCGAAGATATACTGATAGAGTGGCAGAACGGGTGCTAGTGGTGACAAGGAAGGTCGTTGAGTTTAACCTGCTGGGCAATATACCCTACTAAGTAGCTCTCCCCATCAGGACGGCCGTCCGGTCAACCGCGGAGGACCGTCGCTAAAAGAGCAGGCGAGGGCGGAACAAGAGTGTGTGATACAAGAAATCCAAATCAATATAAAATTGGTGGGACGAACCTACAAACTCGCTGAGCTCGCCGCACGTTCATGTACCGAGCAAGAGCCAAGCATATCAGTTCGTTGCATAACCATGAATGTTAAGATACTAGACAATCTATGTAGATATCAGTATCTTACAATAATTGACTAAGCTTAGTGTTTCCATCAAATTCAAATGGACAGCAACTGAATCGCAAAAGCTGCATTTTCATAAAACAAATTGAAAAAGGAGCAATCATTGATACTAAAAACAAAAGGTACTTATTAGACCAGACCCGATATTATTCATCCTATATTTCATATATCCATTTTCTTTAAGAACTGATGACCATAGATGTCGTGTTGTCACAACACCACAAGCCCGTTTGTTACTGCACCAAACACGTAAACTAGGCCATAATAGAAAAAAGTCTTAGCTATAGTTTAGGCAATGAATATTTCGGATCATACCTGTTTAGAAGACATTTCGAAATACCTTTTATTTTTCTTAATGATGAAGCTGCAAAGATGGAAAACCAATCTATAATTTTGATTACAACATTAAGTACCTAAACTAAGATTGAGGAATATTTGATTGGAGAAGTAGCTAACTTAACTACATGTTCATCACTGAAATAAATTATTTCTTGAGGCAATTAGAGCTAGAGAAGGGAAATGAAGGGTCACCAAAGTGACCCATTACTTTCATAAATTGAAGATAAAAACAAGGAAATGACAGAAGATTTAGCGAAAAAAAATCATTTAAGAATATATGCGCACAAAGAATGACGAAGATTTCCCAATATCTCGAAATTGAATTTATCATTCGTTAGGATATGGGACCTTTCATACACTGGTGTTTCGATAATCTCATCAAGAATATAAGAAATAATCAGAGTTGTATTGGTAGCTGTTTTGAACCAAGTAGGTGTTTTGATTTTCAACTCTTGTTTTAGTTTTTTTATTTAGTTTAGTTCAGAGTTCACATGTTTTAGAAGGTCGTGCTTAAGTAATTTTGGCTTAAAAATACCATATTTAAAAATATCATATTTAATTGCATCCCCCAGTAAGATGTTTTTTATGTGTTCAGTAAATTCCTATAAGCTGAAAATGAGAACAAAAGCTTACTGCTCCTTTACCGTTTGTTTATTAAGTTTATTTATTGGATGTATACTATTATTAATTACATCGAGTATAATTTTCAAGTTGTGATTTTGAATGAATTTGCTGACAGGTTATTAATTATAATTACGTATATTATTATTAAACCTATTCGTCTTCGATTTTTAATTTGCCTACAAACTTGGAGCATTCTTTCGAAGACTTTAGCTATCTCCAAAAAAATATTGAACTTGGACTAGAACTTCGTTATACATATACTTAATTATTGATATTCAGTATGATATTCAGGATGAAGATTATAATTGGGTTTCTTCTTCGGTTTTTGAGGAATTTAATATTTATATTTGTTCACTTTTCTCTTTTTCTTGAATTTTTACTTCTAACGTGTTATTGTTTTGCCTATATTGGTTTCTACAAAGTTTTTTTTACTGTTTGTTTTACATTTCCCGTTTTTTTTTTAACGGTTAGCAAATGCAAATGCTTTTTACTAGTGGTGGCTGTCTCTACTTGATATCTATTTTGTAATCATACTGTAGCTTAGTTAGTCAATTTTATTGTTTTTGTTTTATTGTGTATTAAAATCTAGGGTTACTGCATAAAAAAAGTTTGCTGGTCTTCAGGTAGCGTTAGTGGTAAAACCCTAACCAAACTGACCCTAGCCGAATCGGAGTCAAAGCAGAGATCAATCAAGCGATCTAAGGAATATCAGACAGCAAAATTTCGAACATGCCATCAATAAAATCATGTTGTGCTGAAGTTAAAAGAGTATTTTGGGCTTAATTTGTGTACCAAATAGCTACAAGTATTTTAAAATCTCGGAGATGCTAGAATGTTAAGTCATTATTTGGGATGAATGCACTATGGCGCAATAACGAGCTTTGGAGGCAGTTGAAAGAACGGTGAGCGATTTACGTGGTAATTTGAGATTTTTTTGTGGGGTTCAGTCAGTCAGGATCATTAAAAACGTCATTAAAGCTCTACTGCCTTGAATTTCGGTTAGGGAAAAGAAAGATATGAAATAAGCAATCCTATTCGGACGTATTCTGATTATTTATTATTTTAGTATAATCGGATCATAGACATGGGAGATAAACAATAAGTTTGAATTTTCGGGCAGGCCTTTAATGGCAGCAAAAGCATGCTGCATAGTTGCCGTCATGGTCGCGGGTTCGAGCCCTGGCCAGGACATTTTTTATAGTTTATTTTTTTGTGCTTATTAGATTTTATATATATTTTTTTTAATATTAGTTGTTTTGACTAATATACTTGTAATAAAATTATAATTTAACAAATATATTTCGATTGTAGTCAATGCACAGCAGCAGTAAATCTGATTGGCCCACGTCAATGTGCCTATTGCGAATTAAGTAAACAAGTAAAATAAATGAATATATTAAAAAAATAATATATAAATTTAAAACAAACATGAACCCTCGATTGTGCGTAAGCAGAGCGCTGCTTCGACGCAGACCAGGCTACTCCTATATAGCTGTATATTTCGCGACAATTGCCGTAATAAATAATTCTTCATTTTTATAATAAAAATGGGTTTATTTCAAATAGGGAAAATATGGATGATGGCATTGAATTCTTCTTCTTATTCAATGTCTTTGGTATATTCAAAGTCTTTGTTACCGAGTATCTCACAGCCGAGCTTACTCTGCATTCTTACTTGTTTTCTTTGGGAAAGATATTGTGTATTTTGGCATATCTTGATTTCTGTGGATTGAATCAGTCGACTAAGATCTTGAATTGGCTAGGAACTCAACCAATTTTAATTGTAACTAATTGTGTTAATTGTATGTCATGTAGCCACTGGAAAGGATCTCGCAGAGATACAGTTAGTTGGATAGTTTATGCAAAATGATCATCTTGGCACAATGAGTAAAATGCAGATAATGTTTTTCCGATGGAATCAATGATCGTGCACTAACATTATCTGTTGTGAAGCTCTCTCCATTCTTAAGATGTACCGCCTAGGCATTTTTATATTTATGTATCAATAGACAGCAATTTGATAGACAAACAGCTCGGTCGGATTTCCAATTCGCGAACATACAGATTACCGTGCAAAAACAGGGGAAATTCTTTATCCCATAGATCTTTTCGACCTTAGGCATTCATTTAGCTTATCGACATCAGTGGATTTTGTAATGACTGAAATGACTGAACCCTACCAAAAAATCTCAAATTACCACGTAAATCGCTCACCGTTCTTTCAACTGCCTCCAAAGCTCGTTATTGCGCCATAGTGCGCCATAGTCATCCCAAATAATGACTTAACATTCTAGCATCTCCGAAATTTTAAAATACCTGTAGCTATTTGGTACACAAATTAAGCCCAAAATACTCTTTTAACTTCAGCACAACATGATTTTATTGATGGCATGTTCGAAATTTTGCTGTCTGATATTCCTTAGATCGCTTGATTGATCTCTGCTTTGACTCCGATTCGGCTAGGGTCAGTTTGGTTAGGGTTTTGCCACTAACGCTACCTGAAGATCCGTATCATCCTACTGCTATGCTATATGGATAACAAGTCTGATCGGCCAGTTCAGAGGGTACACTGCCTCTAAACAATCGGCTAAACAATTTTATATCTGAATTGCACTGAAATATGATGCCATCGATATTTTTTACAATGCCATGAATTCCTTTTTTACTGAATGTGTTCCGTTATACTATCCGTCAATTTTATCTGACTTAATAAAGAGTTGACTCCCTTTAAAATCATTAAGTCCAACCTCAATTCTAAATGTAATCGTGCAGGATCTCTATTTTCACCGGTCTTATAAAACTATTTGACTCGTTGCAGGGTTCATTTCTGACAGGACCTATTGCAGCCCTATAGTTTCGTCAACACTAAACGTAAGCTATTACATATTCTTTCTCTCGTTTGAAAATACGACAGCAACTAATGATCAGGAAATCGCTCAGCTTATTCAAACAACATATTTCTCGTCAATCGATTCAACCCAGACTTATACATATTCCATGACGAAATCGAACCTAATCTTTAGTCCTAGTTTAAACGAAAGCTCGGATTTTTTGGATCTCTAACATATCATGCCGTTTTATTGGCCAAGTCACGATTGAATACCAGTCTGCATGCTTAGTGTTGTGTCGAGGCCTTATGCAATCCCCTTTTAAAATTGTTTAAATTACGTTTAGAATCCTCCTCCTAACTACCTTTCTGGAGCTCCCTTCTTTTATTATAGGGGGCTTCCCACAAAATATGCAGACAGATGTGATTTTAGTAAAGCATGTGACTCCATTAATTATTTCCTTCTTTATAGGAATCTTAAGATAATCAGGTTTGTTGTCGATCTTCTTATGTGGATTTCAATTTATCTTAATAGCAGGACGCAAAAGGTCATCTTATTAAAATAATATATTTACATGAGGTAGTCTCAATGAAATAATGGGAAGTTTTAGTATTGTGTGTTGAGTTATTTCACTATTGCCCCCAAGTGATCTGACTGAAAATATGCCAGACCACCAGATCCGTGTTCACGCGAAATTTTAGAATAAAGGCCGCCGCTGGCTGACCGAGCTAGCAAGCTAAGCCAAAGGAATAAAATTATTATTTATGTGGGAGTAATTTTATTTAATTAAAATGGTTAGATATGGTTTTTAATGATTATATTGGTTATAAAATATAAGCTAGATCGAGTTTTGTGTTTTTACTTATTTCAAATTACTTATATTTTATCAACTCGCAACTCTCCTCTAACGTCGTCGTTTGCCCTCTCTGGGTTGCTTCATGGTTGCCATCTCGTTATTCGTCGTGTTAATATTCCTTTGCTCGACTCTTTGGTTGTTGTCTAGGTAATCTTTAGTATGCTTGCACCTTAAGGCAAACACACCCCACATTTATAATACTATTTTTCCACCGGCGTGGCCCTCTGACTTGTCTATTTACGGCATCTTGGTTAAGTCCCATTCCGAGTAAAGTGCGTTTTTCCAAAATGTGTTCTTAAAATATATCATCAGCGTGGAGTGGTTCACAGCGATCTCGGCATTCGCTAGTTTGCGAAATCTGCAACACTGAAACTTAGGCACACACACTCCCTAGCTAGAATAATTGTCCCATTGTGTCGTCGAGTTGTGTACCATGAAAGAATTTTAGTGTGTCTAGTAGGTTAAAATAATAAAAATAATAATAGGTGCATTTAAAATGTTGTGAAGCTTTAGTTATTTATGTTATGTGTGTTATTTCATCTTGTCTTGGTCTTGGTCATAACTGTAGTTGAACAAAAATAAAGTTCGGTCATGTCTATGTATTTCAGTTGTTTGTCATTCTACCATTTGATCTAAATTTTTGTTGTGTTAGGGTTTCTGACTCGGTTTGGATATTTCATTATCTTGACATCTTGTTGAAGATCTAATAGGTTTGCTGTTTTTTCTTATCATTAATTTGACGCGAACGAATTGATTGATCAACTTACATAGGCACCGTTCTTAGTTAAAGTCGTGCTGTTGGCGTCGGTGTACAATAAAATGCCAATTGTCTTATATTGCTTGTGGTGAGTTGATTATAAAATTTAATTGGGCGAAAAATTTTGTTTTATTACTGCCACTGGATAAAGTTAGTGTGATCCAAGTGGTCGAACAGGAGCTTTTTCTTAATATGGGATTTTGGTGTCTGGTAGTTCCTAATATTCTGGTTCTCGAGCAGGCTTCATAGGGTTTTTGATGTCCACCGATTTAGCCTAGTTGTCGTGCAGGCCTCTTACGAAACCTTTTTCTTTGTTGCTATTAATGATTGCACGATTTTTTCGATTTCCATGAAGTTTCTAATTTGGTTCAGGATTATCGATAGTTGTTTCTATTTTTGCCATTGCGCAGACACGATCGGTCATGAAAAAGTGCAAACTCAGCTCACGTGGCTTCTGTTCACTGATACTATATAGGTTGCATGTCAAAGAACCATGCGTGCTGGTCAGTTACTGAATTTGGTTGTGAAATCGAACAATAAACTTTGGATTCTGGTTAGTTTTTCAATTTGTGCAATCGGTGCCTTTCTTGTCCAAGTTGATGTTTTATTGTTGTCAATATTTCTGCGCTTGTCCTGATACTCTAAATTTCATTGGTTATGCGGTATTTTGGTTGTTATCTTATATGAAAATGGCGATGCAGAAGCTACTTCTGATCAGGAAGTTGCAATTATATGTGCTACATTTTTCTTTTCGAATTTTGAGCATGCTGCCCGAGGAATAGTACCAGTGTCTTGCAGGCAATTCTCTCTCGTGCAAATCGGAGGATACTGAACATAATAAATGAATCAAACAGCTAAACTTGCACTTAATATACACAATATTTTCAGAAAATTGCATAGCTTAAGAAGATAAATGAAAAAAAATTTCTTAGTTCGTGGCATTCGGTTTTCCTAAAAAGATATTAAGTGGCCTCAGTTACTCCGATCCTCAGATCTGGTAATAAGAAGAATATTTGCTCTTGCTATTGCACCTATTGCCAAACTTAGTAATATTGCTAAGCTATACAAATGAGTAGTTGCCAAAAAGTTGACCTTTCTTAATATTTGCTAAATCTATATGGCTTTCTAGTTGGTCGTTCTACAATAAGAAACTTTGCAGTACTTAAAAATGATTATTTTCTTTCCTTATATTTTTTTTCTCCCGAATTAAATATGGATTACTAATGTGGAATCCGAGTGAATAGGTTCACCCACCAACCGCAGAATTAATTCCGAAAGTTAGAGCTATAGTTCCATAATGTTCGTAATACTGTCTGTGATATATTGACTGATGTACGCTATTAAGCCTTTTAAATTTTTATGCGCCAATAAAGGAATTAAGAAACTTTCAGGCGGCCTCCTGTTTTTACTTTCGCAAATTTCTTTCGATTTACTTTTTAAAAGCGGAAATCGGGGCTCCGGTTCCCCCTAATGTTTTTCTTTGCGAAACTAAAAGTAAATGACTTTTTTACTCATTTGCCTGTTAACGATAACTTCACGCCATCAGTAGATCTATCTAGTACAAATTTATTAAAAAAAAAAAATGTTTTCTGAGCCCTTCTTAAAACTTGCGATTTGGTTGCCAGGCTTGCCATACTTTTGGAGGAACAAAATCAATAAAAAAACCTGTTTAATTTTTATGTTTCTGAAGGGATATGTCCTCGTCGGTAGCGTCCCGTATTGGCTCAGCTTCCTAGCTCTCGGTGCCGGGATATGGTCTGAATGCCTCCTTAATGCTGTGGACCAGGTGCCGCCAATCAGTGGAATTCCTCGGCGTCGAATCTGTGAAGAACGATGGAATAGTTTCTAGATTTTTAAATCGCCAAGGTAGCGGGTCCTTCCTTGCACTGCCTCCTCCGGTTGGTCTTGTTTTGACGGTGCTAGAGCCTGGGATTCAGTTGGGTTGGTCGTCTCTTTCAGGTCAGCCAGAAATGCGGTTCTGCTTTGATTTCAGTGCACTTGTTGCAGTTGCACAATCGAGGGCGAGATAAACTTTATGATCTTATATTGTCCATAATTCTTAGGTGACAACTTGACAGCAAAGTATAATGGATCTCCGTTACGACTTGTTAAAAAAAAGGATTGAGGGAGTGACTGAATTGTTTTCCGCTGTCTTAGTTTAAAATCCTGTCTCAAAAAGAGATGGGCCGAGGTGACTTTTCTTTAAGGGACCAACTCAAATTTCGAAAATGCGTCGAAGAATACAAGGAGCAGTATTCCCCGCTCTTGTTCCTTGAACACACACAGAGTGTATGAGGCGCTAACTTGCTAATGCAATGACTCCTTGCATAACCTGGGTTAAAACGGCTCCTAGCCCTATACCGCTGGCATCTCTCTGTAAGACAAATTTTTCGCTAAATTTCGGGCATTCACGCACGGGCGCTTCAGTGAATTTCCTTATATGCTCTTCAAACGCGTCTTATTGCTTTTGCTGCCATTCCCATTTTCTCCTATTTTTGAGCAATTGATTGGACGATACTCGCAAAGTTGCGTACGAATCGTTTGCAACCGTCAAAATAGGTATTGAACGTACTCCTCGAGAGTGGTCCCGATGATTATGATATCAGACAAGTATATAATAATTTCGTAGTTTACCGTTAGGGTAGTCAGCTGGTCTAGCGTAATGAATTCGTACCACCTCATAAAAACCTGGTTCTCTGGTTAATTATCGTAAATTCTATCTAATTTCTAGGTGCTTAATGCACCATCAGTAGAATCGTAACTAGATATTGTTTAAAGGTTTTTTCTGGCTGTTGGTTTTTGGAACGCTTTTTAATCCTCAAGTCACTGATAATACATAGGTGGCAGGAAAAGTAAAAGAAAACTATCTTAAAGTTGACCGATCATCTGACTTGTTCTAAACCGCTTTTGGAACTTATCCACGTTGATTTAGTATGCGTTGGCCCGTTCCTCCTACTGCCTATAAATTATAGCATGATCAAGCATAATCTGTCTATATACATATTTATTTCTGAGCGAATCGATTTCTGGAACTGGATTCTCTTGCTCTCCACTTGATAATTGGGCCTTTCTTCCGTACCGTGATTGTACCAAAGTTTCAAATACCTTAAATTAAACAAAATTAATCTATAGATAGATATTGTATATCATCTATAATTGTTAATCGCCATGTCCCTGTTCGAGCGCTATCTGTAAGGAAGGTTGGGATCGCTGTAGGGAAATTAAATTTATATTTATTTTTTTTAATTTTTACCCCTTTTCGCAATCGCCGAGAGGATCATCAATACTCAGCACCATTCCGATATCCGCTAGGCCCCCACTGGCAGCGAGTGCTAATGTGACTGGTGCGTCGCTTGTGATTTATTATGGCGGCACTGTTTGGGGAGTTTTTTTATGATGGGCTTATTCCGACTTCTGAGCAATTAGTGCATAGAGTCTTGTTTAAGTTTTCAGAGCTGGCCAAGTCCAAACATTTAATTCCATTTTATATTTTTATCACAGATTCATATCACAGATATCAGGGATAATTCCCTCACCGGGAATTTCTAGAAATCATTTTCTATTGAGTTTTCTTAGTTAACAGCACGGGATAAGCTAACCTAAGCCCTAAGTTAGACACCGCATCGAGATCGTTAAAAATGCAAGCATGAGCACAGGGCTGATAGCAGCCGGCATGAAAAATCCTCACGGCTATTCGTTGCGGGTATTGTTTTATCCGTCTCACTGTTGCTGGCGGCAGAGGCTCTTACAGAAAAATTTTGTCGATGCTGGTCCTGGACCGGGAAATTTGTCACGCTTCTCGTCTCTGGTCTCTGCTCCTGGATTCTGCTCGCCTCTTGTTCTTATCGTCTCCCCGTTTGGCCTCGCCTCGGCATTTCCTTGCCTGTGTAACTCGACCGTGTCCGGTGTCTGAATCCGCGACAATTGACCGCTAATCATAACTTTACTTCATTCTGTAATCTCTCGCGGTTCGATAATTTTCGTAGTCAGGCGCGATCATATCTTCCTCTCGTTCACTTCTTTGTGTCCTTGACGCGTGCTAAATGTATGTGGTGGGTATCGTCGTTATGAATACTTTTGCATAAATCTAGTTTATTAATATTACTGGCTTGGCTTACGCTACTACTAATAATAAAACAATACACTAGGGGAGGAATGGGGATAAATTTACAATTTAAATGTATAAATATGCACAAGCTGGATTTGTAAGGAGCCGTGGTAATTTTGTATCTAAAGGTATGAAAGTGGAGAAAATCTGGCATTAAACATATGTATGTAAACAAGTTAAACATAGAACTGATTAATGTAAAATTAGTCAGATAAAGTACAAATCCGTTGGAGATATAAATAAATACAAATAAATAAATAAACAAGGCTCAACAGGAGCGAAACTTTGAGTATTCCTCTCTGACTATTCATTTCATTCTCTTTCTTTCTCTCTTAGGATTCTTTGAAGCTTAAAGGTTAAACAAATAATCAATCGTCACTGCCTACGTCACAATAATGTAGAGACAGAGGGAGAAATCGTTTGTCAGTGTCTACGTATGAAACGAGTAAAGAAGTTACACTTCAATAACCAGCTGCTTTTGATTTCATTCATGATGTGATTTGCTAAACAGTCGTCTCCCGATTGATGTGGATTTAATCAACCGACAAGCACAATAAGCATTCACAATTAAATTATTATTATTATTTTCCTTATATTATATATTAGTCGTAGATTGTAAACATACCTATAAATATAAATAAAATTCGTAATATATGAATCGTAAAAATAAATATATTTTGAAAAAGAAATAAATAATAATATTTTCCTTTTTATTTTTGAAAGTGTTTTTTGACAGCTATAGTCGCCCGATCCGGTCCGTTCCGACTTATTACTACTTGAAGAATTTAAAAGAAAACTATCTGGAAAGTTTTATCAAGACAGCTGTAAAACTGAAAGACTGATAGACGGACAGACAAACCGACAGGGCTAGTTAGACACGGCTGATGATAAGGATACAGAATATATATATTTTATATGGTTACTGATTTAAAAACTTATGACTAAAATATTTTCGTCTATAGTGGTGTAACCTGTTAAAACCTGCTTTTCTATATGGTTAAATAAAATGTTAGATGCTCGCCGGATCAAAAAGCCAAAACGACTTCAAGATATTAACAACATCAAAATATATATGAAACAAGTAAAAAAGCATAGACAAGTGTGTTTGACTGTGACACACCCGGTAAAGCTTTGTGCATCGAGCTAAATAACAAATTCGTTTCTCTTAATTAAAAATTTTATACTAAAGCTGTGCTACCTTCATGATTTTGGTGTTTCCAAATTTTGAAACAAACTTGATCCGCGTGTCACCAAATTTTGTAGCTAGCTCTTATGGTCCCTGAGATTTGTTATATGATACGGACAGACGGGCATGGCTAAGCTGTCTCGGCTGATGATGCTAATTAAAAATATGTATTCTTTATGGGGTACTCTTCTGCCTGTTACATACATGTCGGGTTGCACTAAGTTATAATACCCTTGTTCCCTACGATACCAGGAGGACAACTTAGATCATGTTGATGCTGGAAGTGGATGGAGGCGTGTCTGTTTGTGTCCTGAAGTAGTCACCCTTCCTTTCCCTTTCCATCTTTATATTATCTTTATATTGCATTTTAACATTTTCTTTAATTTTCATTGTTATTATAAATTAACAGTATATTTTTTGTGTATGCTAAACTGTTAAGTTTAGTTTCAGAACGATATTTAAGTAATATGTAAACTTTATGTTTAATTGTCTGTGCTTTTGTGGTCCATTTAATTTCGAATTGGCAAATTTATGAGAACAAGAATCTTGTACGAAATAAATATATATATATATGTATATATGAATATGTATATATATATATGTATATAATATATTATAAGGTGTTTTATCGACAGGTATGTGGCTAACACCGTGCGTTTATTTTGGATGCTTTTTGTGCCGACTAGATATCTTGACATTATTTAAATTCCTACGTTTCTTTTGGAACGGACTTAGAGTTTCTTCCGGAGATGGTGGTTCGTCTCTGCCCTTGAGGTTGGTGAGGTGCTGCCTATTCCGGGATTTTTTTTTTCGGTATGCCAGGCGATATTAGTTCAGCTACCGGCTATAATTACTCTTCGAAAGCAACAAGCCCCTTAAGTAAATTAATAATTGTTAGACAGGGCTTGGGCGTACAAAAAAAAAACGTTAGTGCGGTTCAAATAAATCTGTGAAAACAATCATTTAGCTTTTGATCAGGAGTCGGGACATAATACATACACATCAGAATTGCACTTGTGTGTGTGTGATAAAATGAGAGAAATTTGCTTCGTTTATAGTGAACGTGGGTCGGCAGCTTGCTGGCAGAGAATTTAACTCACTCGTAGGCTGGGCTTCGCTGACCCCTGTTATACATATGTATGTATGTAGATTATGCAAACGTATATGGTTAAAGATAACCAATAATACATATTATATATTTCGCTTTATATGTGCATGTATGTACATAAATACCTCTAGAGCGAATTTGATTTGGCGATTTATATGATAAAAATTAACTTACATGTCGTTCGAATTGAGAAGTAGGCTTATCAGCACGAAATATACATAATTTGACTTTAAAATTTTTAATTTTACTTATTGATTATAAAAAGAGAATTCTCCGATTTTACATATACATGTATCTATGTATACATATATATTCATTGTTTACACTAAAAGTCCCGTGAACCTTTGTAGCTTCGATTACTATTTGGTTACTGTAAATGTCTTATTAAATTGATTTTGAGCACCTTAAAATTGCTTATTTTCCATATTTTTTTATTTATTTTTTGTTATGGCAATATAAATTATTATTTGTATATGTTTATAAGTACACGTATACAATATATGTAAATATTAATCTTTTTATATAATTCACTTTGATTTTACCACTTCCTTAATTCATTTTTACAAATTGCATATTATTATTAAAATAAGTCTTCATGTTATCTGTACATGTTTTATGAACATAAACATGTACTACACACAATTATATGTTATTTTTTACACTTGTACACAATTTTATGTCTTTTACCAACAACAGTCAATTTGGGACTAAAGCCTCTTTTGTTTCTTGATTACAAGTGTGTGTTCTCTTTTATGTATAAAGTGAATATAAAATGCATTTATTTAGAAACTAAGAGGCTTGGTGTCAAATGTACAATCGATGTAAACTATATACTGGATTATAACATGATTTATTCTGTTAATATCTAAACTGGCCGGCAATTATTTGTTAAGAGAATTTTCTCTTATTTTATATTAAGAGAACATTTCTATTATACTCTTTTTGGGTGGCTTTTGATTGTAATCGAGTACTTGTATTTGCATTCCCAGTCAAAAGTGCTCGTTATATGTATGTATGAATACGTATCATGAATAAAGAAAAGTAAAATGTATTTAGTGAAAATCTATGTAAATGTAATTATGCTGTCCTCAAAAGTAAGTTGATTGGCTTCACCATCAGGTATCGAATACTTTTTTAACCCACAAAATTTGACTAATAATATTTAAGTATATCTAAAATTTGAATTGACCGGGCATATAATGTAAGGTAACATAATACTTAAAGCTGACAAAAGTCCAATGCTATGTTATTTATCTTAAGTTCCATGTTATGTTACTTATATTTTTATTTTTTATTTTATTCGTTCTATCAAGCTAACAAATTTTGTTGCATATGTACACTTTTGTATTATTCTACGCAATACAATATGTTGGAGTTTTATTTTTACATCACAGGTTTGCAAAGCACTAAAGAAATCATTTCCGATCATATAATATACATATATACATACACACGGTGTTTTTAAACGTATTTACATCTTATATAAAATAAAATTTTTTTTTAACAATTTCAGAATTACTGCTTTAATTGTTTTAGAAAACAAATTACTATTTTCTATAGTTGTCAATTGACTATTGGGTCAAATCGCAAACTACAAGGATATACAAACTTCGGCTTTTCTACGTTAGCTTCCTTTTTTATTTTACATTCAGAAACTTGAGTAAAACCATGTAAAATATGGTTTATGGCTGTATAGGCCCTTTTACACTAATGTGAATTTATGTATCGATATCGAAGGAAATGCAAGAACATAGAACGAGCGTTTAGGCTGCTTTAACTTGAGTTAATGCGTTTAAATTGCTGTTCTATGTTGAAAGGCAAACAAATTAACGAAAATTAGCAGCAAATTAAACAATTACGAATGATAAATATTATCAGCAATAGAGCAACAGAAGGAAACCATGATGAAAGTTATGGTTTTGGCGGGGATGTCGATAGCAACCTCCGGAGATTTGCAAAACTTGACAGGGCCTTCACTTTCTAAATGTGGGTGTTTTCCGATGTCAGCTGTTTAGTTTGTTTTTCGTTTGGATGCTAGTCGTGAAAGTTGTACGATAGCCCGAAAATCGAGTAGAAATCGATTAAGACCACTAGAATAAACGTAGCCTAGTGTAAATAGGCTTTAACATCTTTTATTTTTTTTAAATAATAAATAATAATAAATTTTCATTAAATTTCAAATTTTCAGAATGGTATGTGGAAAAGAGGTCTGTGATATAAAGTTGGAGTTTTCAAATAGGGTCTAAAAGGCTACGAGTACATGTCAGTAAATACTGTCGTTGGCACTTTTATCTTACTTCTTTTTATTCCATTTTTATTTTGTTATTATTATATTCAATTTTTTTTCGAAGAATAATAAATAATAAAAATGAGAAAACTGAAAACTAGTGAAATAGAAGTGACAAAAAAAATTGGGAATTTTGTTGGGATTGATTTTGCAAAAGTAAATTACGACAGACACTTAGACCTCTGGAACACCTAACTTTACAGAATAAGCTTTTGTCATACTAAGTATGTTTCGACCATGTTTGATAATAAAATTGTGGTAAAACTGCAGAACGGAAATATATAGTAACGTATCCATCAGCAAATCTCAATTGTAAACTTTTGTCACCAAAGTCATACGCTGATCTGACACTTTAGTCTCTCGCGCATGCCATAAAACAGAAACCCAAATCCAAGAAGAAGAAGAAGAAGAACAATTCCACGAAATCCCTTTGGGATCCGATATGTAAACAACCCCCACGCGCGATCACGCCATCCAGTACACTAATACTTATACATAAGAAAAGAAGCGAAGGTTCCATTTTAGAAAAATCTGTAACATACAATCAGTTTTAAACTACAATCTGAATAAAGAAGTTCAAAGTTCAAAAGTCCGAATAAAATTTGTTCTATATTTATTGGAGTCAACAGATTAATATATATATATTACATAAAGATCTTTAAACACTAAACACACACCAAATAGTTCTAAATTTTGGGAATAAATAGCCGTCAGGCCAATAATGCAGAAGTAACGTTAACCTGGTACTCAGATCTCTTGGCCATACCCAAATTTAAAATGTTCAACATTTTTGGCAATTCAATTTATTTTTTTTATTAAAATACAAAGGAAATAATTTTAAGTACGGAAATGATCGAATTCCGAGTATTAACTTGAGTGTTTGTGCGGGAATGTTGGTATTTTTTATAGAACCAAATTTGGTTTCAACATTTTTATTTTGTGCACGCAGGTCAAATTATATTAAAATGTACCGCTTTCACAAATCATGAAAAAACGCATAACACAGCAATACTATGGAATTTGGTAAGAAAGTGATAATGTACATAGTAGTATCTAGAATTATTTTGCTCGTATAGCATAGGCTATCTTTCAAAGTAGATGATCCGAGGTAAGTGTAAACTTGAATCGCTCTGCTATCAAACTCTATTCCGATTTATTATTGACAATGAAGTTTCAATCGAAAAGCCCAGCCCTATCCTGCGCCGTATGAAACATTATTTGGGAATACACAAAATTATGATGTATTAGCCGAAGTGGTTGATAATAACGCATACAATTCGAGTTCGAATGTTATGTAGTTACTTTATTATTTAAATGTAAATAAAAAATGTATTGGTCTCTCCACCACAAACTTTTGCAGATATATTTGAATAGTCACTCGAAAATTGAACTATATCAGAATTGTGGACATCGTACGGCGTTTAATCTTAATATAATCGGATAATTTAAAAATTATTTTAGACTGCATTGGAAAAACTGCCATCTGGCGACCATAAAATCTTAATCACAGCTGACAACAGACCAAGCCTCGGTATGACGGACGATTGCAGCTCATGTATAATTCTCTTCAATATCCGTTTTTTTTAAGTTCTCGTAACTGCTTTTGTGTATTAAAATTTGGATTAATATCACATTTAGTTTTATGCTGTGATTTCTTCTCTCAGCACTTTTAGCATTCCTCGTTCTGCTTCATCCCTTAAGCTAATACTGCATCGCTTCTTGGTCTTCCGTCTCTTGGTCTTCCGATAGTCTTCTGTTGGTATCCCAGGTGATTGCGCTCACAGAAAACTGGTTACAGCCTGAAATTCTAGATTTGAAGATTTTCCAGCTATGTACACAACATACAAGCTTAATCGTATTTCCAGGATAAGGGAGAGCTTTGAGTTCGACCTGCCGGGCGTAGCACTCCGCTAGTTCGGCCGGTGTGGTAGCAGAGCGGGCGATAAGGCGGCTGTGGCGATAGGGGCGACGATAAGGCGACCTGCCCGGTGGAATACCCTGCTAGCTCTTGCCGGCGAGTCTGCCGCATAACCGGACCAGGACGAGCAGCATCGCAGCCGACGGGCCAGGATAACTTGGAATATCAAGGGCCAATAAAGAGAGTGTATTTTGAAGACAAAGTGTATCATTGGTCCGGGTAATCACAACATTTAAATTTGGTGGGACGAACACACAATATCTCTGAGAAAACCAGTTCGTTACAATACGTTTTCTAAAAAAAAAATCTTTAGCATCCAGCCATTTAGATAACTCGAAACTCACCTAAGAAGATCGACAGGTAATCCCAATATGTCGACTTTCTTAACAAGAAGGGAATGATTAACGAAATCAAATACTTTACTGAAATCAATATAAGTCACATCTGCCTGCAAATTTTGTGGGAAGCCCCATATAGTAAATGAAGTGAGCTCCAGAAGGTAAGTTATCGTTGATCTTCGTCTAATATATGCATGTTCCATGCGACTGTTAAGGTAAATACACACTAGTTTTTCTTTTAGTAGTGAATCTCATGTTCATCCTTGTCCTGATGCCTGCGTGTGACGCATTCCATCTGGCATGTAGTTCCATGAATTCTATCTTCAAGCTCGTCCATATAAGTATTGTTGTTGGGTGAGTGTGCCATCAGTATAAAGAAACCTTGGAGCAGATTACCCCTAACGCTTGCCCCAATAGACGCTTATTGTTGCCGCTTAATTTTTGTTGTTCATCTGTTGCTGTGGGCCAAGTTTCTTCACTCTTTTTGTTTGTGCTTTCGGGCTTATTTCTTCCTTATACTCGATCGTAGATTCTTCTTTGATTCATGGTACTTAACTTAACATGGTACTTACTTGTAACGTTATTAGGTTTCTTACCCGATCTATTGGTCTGTCTTACCAATGCCGTTGATATCATTTGATTGGTTGCTTTTTTAATAGGTTTTTTTTGGTTTTTTGTTGATAAGCTCCTGGAGTATTATAACTCGCCGAGTTCAGGGTTCGAGGTAGAAAACTTTATTTAATTTGGCCACTTACTAGGTATTCCTCCCATTCCAAGAATATTACTGGAAAGAACGCTGGTTGATTTTCTTATATTTAAAAAAAGTGCAAATATTTATATGATTAGATAGACAGAAATTATCATTTCAATTATAAGTTCTAAAGTTACTTCGGAATACGTAGAAGTACCTGGGCCTATCTCTGTTGATGATTTCTACATTGATCCCAAGGTATCGGCGCTGCGAAAGGGTCGTGCTCTGTTGGTGAGTTGTTTCCTAGGATATCGGTACGAGCCGATGATGATACAGTGCGATCGTCAAGGGATGCCGGTCTAGGGATGCTCTACTTGGATTAATGGGCTTAGGTTGGCATGTCACTCGGAGATATCTTTAGCTTGACCAACCGGTCACTTTTGGGAACTCGGGCAGCGATTACAATCCAAATCTGACGATTACAATCCGAATCTTGATTGCGCACCATACCGGGACGCCGAGAATCCACACCAGGTATATTACAAATCGCAGTCCACGTGAACTTCTGCTGCCACTACTACCAAGAATATTCTCCTCGGTCGATTGACGGAGCACAAGTGCAAGATCTAAGAGAATTGTAATGATTATGCGTTGATGAGCGATGTCTTTTAACTTGACCTTTTATTTGTAGTGCGGCATTTGGATTAAATGCAAGATTTTTTTGGTTCGAAATTGTTATTTTCTTAGGAAACTTTTGACGCTTAATAAAAAAAAAATAATTTAAAATTAATAATACAGATAGGAACGAAGCTATACTTACTAAGCTAAAAAGCAAGTTTTTTATATAGAAATACATTAGTTATGCACAAAATATACATAAATATATACACATCTTCAAACGAAATCAATAACATCGAATAATTTTAAAAAACAAAAACACAAATTGTATATTTACCCGTTTAAAATATTAGTGAAAAATAACCAATAACATAGAATAAGTATAAATTGTGTTCTTGTGTTCTTCCCACTAAATTTATAAGTATTATAATTGTCCGTGACCAATGATAAGCGTTGTATTCAAAATGTGTTTCCGCTTATTGACTTTCGATGCTAACAATTATCCTTGACCGTTTGCTGCAAAGCCGCTCGTCCTGGTCCGGTTAGACGGCTATCTCTCTGACAAGAGCTAGCAGACTGTATCGCTGGGCAGGCGGGGTTGTTACGCCCGGCAGGTCGAACTCAAAGCACTCCCTTATCGCCGCTGCCATCCCTTTCGGCTCCAAAGTCCACCGGAGTCCCGTTGTATTCACGGCATTTCTCTTTTGCCGGCCATAGTCCACCGCCGGTGATCACGCCACCGGGTTCGAAGTCCATCGGGGCCCCGTTAGGTTCACGGCGTTTGCTTTTTGGAGTCCAAAGTCCGCCAATTACCGATTGACCTTGATGCCCTTGGCTGGTCCCCTGCATCGCCACTCCTGGACTGTAGCTAGGCGCCTTCAACGGTACTTTACCCTGCTTGCCTCGCCCTTCCCTTGCCGCTGCAGGATGCTTGTGTTGGTGTGCACTGCCTGCACCCTTGCCACACTACTGCTGCGGCTGAGTTCGTTGTTATTTGTGAGGCGTTTATATAACTCAAATTCACATATGGTAATATTGTAAACTTTTCAAGTAAACATCAACTTCAGATCAAGAGCTCAAAAAGGGCTCGGGAAATGGCGACCTCTCCTTCTAATTTCGCCTTACTAATATCGGGTATCGCAAAAATTTGCTCTGTTGAACCTGTTCATTCTCCGCAGCTGAAGTCATACAGATTGGAGACGACGACCTCACCCTCAGTGATGATAAATAGGTCGACGTTAATGTGGTAGAGGGAGTCTCGACTGCATATGTCGCTAAAACTACTATATGAAAATCTACATCACAGAAAATCTGTAAAGCAGTAAGGTAAAAAGCTTGAAGGTCTCAGAAGAACTGAAGTCTGCAAGCTAAAGCGGTAATTCAAACTGGACCTAAGTTAGCTTTACTATAAAATACATCTAGTCTCTTTAAAGCCACATTCAGCATCATACTAGAAATAGGAACTGTGCCGGAAAATTGGAGAAAAACTAGGGTAGTCTTTGTCCGCAAAACCTCGACCTTATGTGGCACGTATCTGAGGCAGGAGGTGTACTATTTTCCATTTCATGAAACATAGCAGTCAGTACTCTGCTATGTGGTCTGGAGGGTGGAGGTTGCAAGATATATGATGACGTTGACATTATGTTTAAGGGAAATTCCCGCAAACTTTCTGTTATCATTTAAAAGGTATAATCGGATCCTGTGAGCACCTGTTGTCTCATGACCGAAAAACCAAAATAACTGTCTAAGTGGACAGTCAAATACCGCCTACGCTATAAAAGCAGACAACCAAAATTCAGCTGAACAAAATACAAAGAATGGTAGCTCTTTGCATTAGGCACCCAATGAAGATAATTCGATCATCTCAGTCTGGAAATGGCCGACATAGAAGAAATAATGATGTTTCTCCTGATTCCAGGAGAAACAAATGGAGCGAAACCATTTAATTTAAAAACAACCCCTTTAAAACCCTGATCAAGGACTGCAGCCTCTTTCAGGAGGATGCTTATGCAAAAAAGGAAGATCAACATTAATAGTGAGAACCAAGTTGCCATCAAATCTATCTAGATGGTAAACTAATTTTCCTATTGTTTAATATGGGTTCCCGGACATTGGCATATCGTAAGCAAGTACACAGCGAACGAGTTGGCCAGACAATTCTCTATCACTCCTCTCCTCACTGATAAAGACCATACAAGCGTCAATTATAATTGGTAACACGTAGGACACTGTCGTATCATGCTGGCATGCTATCAGTACCATACGTTGACTCTGTTGTCGAGATCAGGAGGAGTTGGAAAGGGTGGAACATCCATTTTGCTCCTGCCCAGCCCTTTTCAGACAAAGACTGAACTGGGACTGAACTGGGAATATGGAAAGAAGAGAACCAATACATAACAATGGACCAATCCAAGTCTTAGTGGATATAGTATATATATATATATATATATTCATTATGTTTAATAATGTAAACCTAATTACACTCTCTTAATACACTTAGATGTTATTTAAACATTAATCCAAATTCTGAAGAAAATTGCAAATGAAATAAAATTTCTAAATTGATTGAGTGATAACTCCAATAAAAATAGAGGGGAGACACGAAAATGTATTCTGCTTACATTGGAGCGGCGAGCGACTTTTAAAGAACCCATCCCAAAACCAGAGAGATAAGCCTTAAGATTGCTAGGGGCAAAATCCTTTAGACTTTTCTTGTCAAAATTGATCTTTCTATACGAGCAGGATGACATATTATTGATAGAATAATTAAAATTAAGACTTTTATCTGGCGAAGCTATCAGTTCGTATTATGCCAGGTCTATCGAGAGGTGTGAACTCAGAGTTTGAGTGCAGAGGAAGCTGAGATCCGGAGAAAGCAGCGGTATAACATCTGCAGACATCAGGATCGTCATTCAAAGCCAATAACAAGTCGCTAAGTTTTTACAGCCAGCTGGATAACATAGAAAGTCTGTCAGATTGAAGAAAACTCATCATTTATATTTCTAAAGATGCTGTTAGTGGGGAACCCCTCAAATTAAAACCACCGCAGGGGAGGTCCAGATATAATGACTCTGACAATCGTCTGGAGCCTATGATCTCGGCCTTAATTATGTCGAATAATGAATTCAAAGCATAAAAGGCAACTAGGCTAACGGAAATACATGAGCAAGTCATAAGCTTGCACCGGTCCCTCAGAATGAAAACAAGAGATAGCGAGGATCAGGTTAGCCTGCTTATCTTAGCTCGCAAATGGGAGAGTTTTTGCGCGCATCACCAATATATACATTGGTGGAGCTTAAGATAGAGGGAGTCCGAGCTAATAAATGGATTCGAGAGAAATGCTCTCGGCCCCGGCATGTATATGGCGATATTGTACGCAGACATGGACGAGCGTCAAGTTGAGGTTTTCCAAAGGAGCCGTCCGTCACAACAAAAGAGATGCCACTAATAAAGTTGCCATACAAATAAGAGGAAAAGAGCCTCGAGTCACGTGCTATGGCTGAATTGTTGAGTATTTCTTTTAACCAGAAGGATGTCCAGGTCCCTGTGTATATACTTATTGCAGATTTAACACACTACTTTAGCAATCCGTCTTAGGTAATTATTTTCATAAACAATTATTTTGTTAAGGTGCCGAGATTCCATATATGGCTAGACCGTAGTAACATATTGGAGTTAGGATCGAAGTGTAGATTCTGATCTAGTTTCACAGGCTGAGCATTGTGCAATACAACAATACAGTCTTTGGTCGCCTTTCAAGAGTGACTCCAAAGTATGTTTACTTTCGAGGGAACCATGCGGGAAGACCCCTGGTTTGGAGTCCTTTCTGATCATATACGGTCGAATGCCTGCTGTGTATCGAGGTAAATTGCCACTGTATAGTCCTTACGTTCGAAGATGCTCCAGGGTCCCGTGGGCCTTTCTGAATACGAGCTGGTGGTTCGGGATCGCATCGTCGACTTTACAGACAAAAAACTGACTATGCGGTAACTCTCCAGTTCGTACGGTAACTTTCCGCCGTCCCTAGAGCCTTGACCTTGACCTTCAGCTGTCTCACTACGTTCTTGATCTCGACTAACTGGACCGGTGTTTCAATGCATTCAACCACTTTATTTAGCCTGTTCGTCTACCAGATTGTAGGCCCCATCACAAGGTGATCGGGCCAAGGATCCGTCGACATTTCTAATTGGAAAATTTCGGTGCAGGAGGCTTGGCGATGAAGTTAGGGAAGTTGCCTCACCCGATTGCCCAGTCTGCGATGAATGCGCTCCACACTCCGATCCGGAATGTGTCCTCAATAGACAGTCTATCACGAAGCAAAGTCTAGGAAGGATGGCGTGTTGTTGCTGGGAAAGTGAGTTCGCCTTTATGTGGCCAGGACATGTACAGATATGCAGAATATGAAATCAACAACCCGTAGAATGAGAAGGTAAAACGAAAGAGTTGGAATTTAGATGAGTAAGTAACTCCACTAGATGACACATAAACTTGCAGCCGAGCAAGGAGTGCTTCCATGAAGTTTGGTTAATGCTCTTCCATCTGGAGCTGGGAAATATCGACATGGGCGTAGGAAAAATCGAACTAAACTAACACGCAATTCAAGTTACCCAGGAAGATTTTCGAATTAAACACCAGCATATTTAAAATTAATTTTGTCGAAAAAGGCAGAATTCTAAGCCTAGGCGCCGTCGAAGAAAGTAATAGTAAATGTAATAGTAATAGCGACCTTGGTAAAAAACTGATCATCATCTATTTCTAGATGCTCGGAAAGTAAACTCGAGCCAATTACAGAAATCACATTATATTTCGCCAATAGATCTTTCGGATGCATTCTGGCACATTTAGCTAGAGTCTACGTGTAGACAGAAACTTTTACCGTTCAGAACGACCGTTGTATCAATTTGCAGTGAAGCTTTTTGACTCGTTCAACGCTGCTAAAAGAATGTGTCAACTAATAACAAAGTAAATCCAGAAGTATTACGTGGAAGTGCGTTTGTGTATCTATGTATCACCTTAAACTCACCATTAATATTGAGACATGTACGTTTTCCTAGAGCCAAGCTAGATATCTAGGGTATATACCCTCACTACCATATAGTAGGCAGAGGCTTCATCAAGAATGACATGACGAAAATTCGAGAAACAAAAGAATTCTCTAAACCCATTCTGCCAAGAAAATACAAAGATTTCTGGGAATGACAGGGTGGTATATGCGACTTATTCAAAATTATGTTCAAGTTGCCAAACCGCTTCACATGACTTTGGGGAAAATAATTCCAGCTCGGCGAAAAAGGACTAAAAACGTTCGAGGCATTAACGTGGATTTTTGGAAGCCGTGAAATTCAATGCGACACGCCCACGACAGGAGTCGGAGGCGTCTTATTTCAAATCGACGCCAAAGGCAGCGAACATCCCATTGCTTACATATCCGCAAAGCTAAATAAAGCTCAGTGAATCTATAGCATCACAGGATTGGAATCTTACGTTGCCATCATAAGCATTAACAAACTCAAAATATGTATGTATGTTTAAAGTAATTATGGAAAAAATGGATCATGGGTCAAAAAGTCTCAGTGGGGCGACTAGCCCGATATCGTTTCGATCGATTTATCGCAAAGGTCAATCGTCCAGGGTGTCACCTCGCTAGGGGAACTCTTTGACCTGTTGAAGGAGGGACCTATGCAGGAATTCTATAGCGCTGGTGTCCTTCCTAATCCTGAACGTCAGATTTGAAATTTAACATGAATTATTATTTATAATAAGTATTAGCCTCGGGCTGTATAGTGTCATAAGGCCCATAAAAAAATCACAAAAAGCCCTACGGGATGTATGATGTATTATGCTTACAGTAGGGAGGTAAGTGCTGAAACTACACAACATGACTAAAGATGAAATTTGCGATTTATTTATTCGCAATTAATGAAATGCTCGGTATTTCACAGTCGGGCGCAATCTTTTATTTTTATTAATTTTATATTTTCAAATTAAAATTATTTATTTAATTAAAAATTTATTTTAAATAAATTGACTTGCAAATAAATTAAGAATATAAATCGTATATTTCATCTTTATTCATGTCAGAAGACAATCAGTTCAGTCTATCAGTCAACATAAAAGAATTATTTAATACAACAAAGTAGAAAATATTAACTAAAAACAAAATCAAATATATACAAGCAAGAGTGCTACTTTGTGCGTTGAATAAAAAAAAGAAGAGTTCAATGTCATCATCCATAATTTCTCTATTCTGAAAGAATAAAAAAAAATTTGTATAAAAATATAGAACTATTTATTATGACAATCGCCGCGAAGGAAAAGCTATGGGAGAAGCGTAGTGGTTTTTTTTTGGTGCATTGAATACAATTTAAATATACTTGTTAAATTTCTAACTTAATTACAATTATATCTATGTAAACAAAATAAAAAGCGTGCAGCGTGCCTTTGGAGTGGTTAAGGGCCTGCCTGAAAATCCAACCTTATTCCTTATATCTCCTATGTTTATGATCCGATTATAGTCAAATTTTTAGAAAAGGTTTTTTATGATTTTCAAGGGGGGAAGTGGAAGTTAAGACAACTGCGTGCTGATCTGCGTGCAACAGATACGAATGTTGTCCCAAAATTTGACAGCGTTAGCTCTTTTAGTCCCTGGGATCGGTTGTTTCACAGGAACGGACAGACAGACAGGCGAACATGGCTAAATCGACTTGGCTGGTGACGCTGTCTCAGAATATATACATACTTTATATATATATATACTTTATAGGGTCGGAGATTTCTCCTTCTACCTGTTGCAAACATTCCCGGTTGGCACTAAATTATAATACCCTTGTACAGGGTATACAAATCTAGACCGATCATGCAAAATGGTTTGGGTAAAAGCCCCTCGAGCTAAACTCATAACTGAAAAACAAGTTTTTTTTTAATTTTCGAAGCACTAAAATATGTTGATGAAAGGCATCCTTACTTTGGAATACTTTCACAAGTGTGTGATAAGGGGAAAGAAGTATCTGTATTATTTGTTATAAATATACCCACTTGGTGTTCATACAAATATTATACAAAAAAATATATGCAACAGGCAGATGAATGCATCTTAGGCTCGTCGATTTAGCTACGTTTGTCTGTCTGTCAGCAGCTTTAAGAGCTAGAGTAGTAACAATGAAGCACATTTTTAGACTGGACCTTTGAACTTTTGAATTTGAGTATAATTGGCATTGTCCCATAAATTATGAACCACAATGCATGGGAACCTTACAAAATTTAACGATTTTATCGAATATTACAGATCTGGCAAAATTAGCAAAGCATCGTATGTGATTCATTCAGTCATCTTAAGCAATTCGCTTTTTTCTAAAATCTTTTTAATTAGTGTTTAATCAATTTGCTAAACGATTTAAAAAGACTGATTAAACGATTGAAAAACCATTTTTTGTAGCAAACTCTTTATAAACAATTTTAGGTATTACAAAATGTTGGATTTTTTTCCGTTGGTATAAAAAGAAATTTAAAAAAAGAGAAAAGAATGCAGCATTATTCTAGTTAGTTTCCGTATAAAATCAATTTTACATTTATAATTATTTGCAGTATCTATGTTACTGCGCATGCGTTTTGCGCATGTCAAATATAATACAAAAAATAGAAGTATTCAATAAACAGACAGCAGTTTATTGTATAATGTCTAAATAAAAATTCCTTAAAAATGAGTAATATTTTTACCTTTCGGAAATTCCTTTGTATTTGTAAGTATATAAAAAATAACGCATTACATAATATTTACTTTCTGTTGTATTTTAGTACTTTTAGGAAAAACATTGACACAAAATTCGGCTGAGAAAGTGGCGGCCTCAGATCCATTTATTAGAAGGGATGAATATATTGTACAAATGAGTCGGAGCTTGGATAGAGGTCCCTATTTTGATACTTCTGCAACAAAAAACGTTACATCATTAGTAGGCAAAACAGGACATCTTAATTGTCGAATTAAGAATCTTGGAAATAAAACGGTATGTAAAATAGATGTAATTTTTAAAGATGCCCGATGTGCTCATCTGTAATATTTCTGGTATTCAATGCTGTCTGTATCACAACTATTATAAAAGAAAACAAATTTTTTTGATGCAGAGTATTAAAATGTTTGAGCCGCAACTATTTCTCATAGGAGTGTGCAAGAGTATGAGCAGGTTGAAACTTTAATGCATAATAGCTTCCATGTTTCCAGACCAATTAAATTTAAATTAAAAAAAAAACATGCACATTTTTTTAAATCAGTGCAGATAGTCATTTCGAGCATTTTTTAAAGTTTTTTATAAGCATAAGCATTATTGAAGAACAAAAATAAATGTTGATTTATTGTTGTTTTTGTTGTAAAAACATGCAATAAAGCTACTGCCGACAAGCGACATTGCCTGCATATACTCGGTATCCTATAGTTTTGTTTTTGATCGCCCCAGTTCGAAACCGCACAGACTCGACTAACCATCTGCGTCGATTCTAACAACGGTAGTGGGTGTGGCCAAATTTTGAAACTAATTTAATCTGCGTGCAACAGATAGAAATGTTTTCAACAAATTTGATCTTTTAGTCTCTGGGCTGACTGACAGACGGTAGAAGGACATGACTAAAAGACAGCAAGTTATAATAGTAAAATAATAGTAATAATTATTTGTAAAATCTCTAAAAATTTCGTAATTTATTACACGGTATCTATGCGAAAGCAAGCGTTTACACCTAGCACTTTTGCGGCATTTGGTTAAAATTAATATCCCTTTGATAAAAATCCTTTAATTCATAAAAGATAGATTTTCTTATTATCGACAGTTTTCAAAATTCTACCATGTAACCTCTTAAGCATTTTAAATTTACCTATTTGAGATGAATTTGCAGATTTATGTAGAGAGCTTTCAAAATGCTCTATTAAATCATATAGAATCAAAGGGACAGACGAACATTTCGACAACGGTGTTACTGATCAAGATATATGTAAAAACGGAACAGGCAAAGTCGCAAAACAAAGAGGTCCTTAAACTTTCGTCAAAAAAGTCGTGATTTTAAAACTAAATTGCTGTATATAGTCCTACAGAGTTGAGTGTTCCGATTTTGTGTACATAAAATAGTGCGCCTTAAAATAAAAAAAATAAAACATGATTTCGTGCAAGCCAGAAAAATTCAAAAAAATACAAAACATCAAACCCAGTTAAAAGATTCAATCTCCAAACTAAATGGAGTCCCCAGCACAGATAAGCATCGACTTCTAGAGAGCAGTACAACCAAAAAGCACAAGTGCCTTCCAGCTGTCTTCACTCATTGCGGTTATATGCATGTATCTATGTGAAACTGCAATACGTGCAAAACATGGTTTGGCAGAAATGTTTGTGATATGTTAATTTTGGGATACATTGTTTACCGTGCGGACCGTGTTAGTCATGGTGGTGCTGTGTAGTAAGGCGAAGATTATATAATCTTGCATTTGCAATTCGTCCCAACCCTTATAATGCCGAATGGTTTATGTTAAAAATTACGAACTTATATATATCTTCGTATTTTTATTCTATTTATTTCCCTATTGTTCTTATACTCAATCGATGCTCATAAAATTAAGTCAATATTTCAAAAATCATACCAAATTACTATATCTCGGTTTATGAAAATATGTTGGAAAACATCTAAGTTCGAATTTGTATTCTTATTTTCTGACTACCGCAATAATGTACGTGCAGCGTAGGTATACTAAATACATTAAATCAAATCAAAACAAATAATTTTTCGATCTTTCCTATGACAGATACAAGATATAGTGGACCGAAAACTAAGAGACTTGTTTGCTTAGAACAGAAGGACAGACGGACATAGCTATATTGAATCGACTGTTGATGTTGTTCAAGAATATATCTGAGGTGGTAACCTGGGTATAAGATTTCAGTTTCAAGTTTTCATCAATTTGAGCCGTATTTCAGTCGGCAACTTCTACTTATACTAATAGCCATGTTCGAAAAAGTTGCAGAAGTTGGAGTGTAAACTTAGACAGCATATAAGTTGTAAATAAGTTGTACAGCCGCACAAAATTAGTTATTAAATCGTGTCTTAAACTCTATTCCAATCAACTATATCAATATTATGTAAACATAAAACCATAAAATGATCAAATTCTCAAAAAAAACAAAAAATAATATTAAATTATCTTACATATATAAATTAACACTTTTGTGTTTAATTATTGGAAGTAATCCCGCGCAGCGATCTTATTCTAGCTTGGATTCAGATAATAAAGGTGGCGATGGCCGGCTTATTTCCTTAGCGATAATCCGCGTAGCGCTTTCGATTCCAAATAATAATATCATATCGGCGATGGCCAGATTTAATGTTCTCGAGCGTTGTGCTCTTTATTAAAACCAAATTATATCTGAAGTTGGCAATGAAAGCTTAATGCTAACAAAGGCGGCTCACAGCGGCCACGCAACACATTGCTGTCTTTGCCGACTGTGCACGAGTATAAGACCAAATGCTTCATCAGCATTTTGGCTTACTGACTATCGTCCACGGCTCTAGCTCTTGGACACATATTAACTTATGTTAACTACTCCCCCTTCAAGACCTACGTCGCCCTCGGCCGCCCTCGGCCGACCTTATTCCAGCGATAACCGCTCTTAGCTCGATGGCGGATTTTTTTGAATCGTAGACAGGTCAACCAATGCATATAATCGCGCAACACATTGCTCCTGCAATAAGTGTTACACGAAACACCCTGTCGGCGTCCATTTCCTCTCCAAATCTCTGAATGGACTCTAAGTTGCATTCGCCCAAATGGTGAAGGTACGGGAGGCTGAGAATAGCCTTGCTGATGGTGATATTTCGCTGTGGGGACTTAGCAACACACGGTGTTCTCTTCAGCGCATTGACATGGTTAGTAAACAAAGTGCCGTTTACGAAGGTGCGCTCGTCAAAGGTGATGAGATGCGTGCCTTTCAGCTGGATTTTAGTGCCGTTGTCCACGCGGACTTTTGCAGGTCGATCATTGATAATGATTATTACTTCGTCCACTTGGGTGACCTGTTGTAGGTCACTAGGTTGGGTTTCACAATGGGCCAACCCTCCTGCATGCAATTCTATGCGCACGAGCATGAATTGCATGGATTTCACCATTGCAGTCCGCTACAACATTGTTTACAATTTGCAAGATGGTATCTTCGTGGACTACGGGGAGAATAGTGATCTTTTTACATTGCAAATTAAGTTTTGGAAATTTGATTGTGCAGTGGAGGATGTTAGAGGGGGTTTACGCACATGGGAATAATAGTGTCTGCAAGTTAATTTAGTAATGACTCCTTACAGGAACAAGTTAACACATGTCTTCCCTTGTTTCCAAAGAGAACGAAGCTGCGTTTTAACGGAAATTGTCTCTCTTCCATAACTTTTTGGTTTTGGAAGCAATTCAGTGGGTTATCTGTTGTCTGAATTTTGTGGGTCAGCGAAACTTCGCTGTGAATTGTGGTTGCGCACAGTTCGGAGTCTTGTTTATCCATGGCATAAAGTTGTCTGAATAAGGCGTCGGCCACCAGATTTTCTTTGCCAGGCTTATAAAAAATTCGCGCTCCTGTCTCGTCGATGCGCGCTTTCCATCTTTTAATCTTGGCATTTGGGTTGGATTCCGAAACTGCGAAGGTTAAAGGCTGATGGTCCGTAAAGATATTTATATCTTTAACTGCGTACAGATAGTGTCGTAGCTTGGCCAGAGCCCAAACAGTGGCCAGTAACTCCCTTTCGTTAGTAGCTTAGTTCATTTCCCTGTCTTTCAATGTTCTCGAAATCATTGTGATTGGGCGCCCCTCTTGAGAGAGCACGGCACCAATGCCATAAGCTGAGGCATCCGTCGTTAGATCAAATGCCTTCTTATAGTCAGGGTAAGTGAGCATGACATCTTCAGATGCCAGAATGTTGCGCAGCTTTTCGAAAGCTTTCTTCTGTGGCTCACTAAATTGAACTTGAACTTTTCGGGATCG